>JADIOY010000074.1:0-42098 GCA_018344475.1 Xiuguozyma silvatica | reverse complement strand
AGGGACGTGCCGGTCGACGCGTCGATAAATCTGAGCCGGCCCACTGCTGGTCCACGGATGTCTAAAATTTGCTTCAATTTTTCAGAATTTTTCACGGCGAGGATTTTTCACTGCTCTCCCTATACACCATGTCGAGCTGGGCAGACGCAGACAACGACCTGCCTCCAACGGAGGTCCAGGAGAACGACGACGGAACTAGAACCGTTGTCTCCTACAAGTATGACGATAAGCACCGCAAGGTCAAGGTGACCCAGAAGATCAAGCTGGTCAAGGTTTCCGAGGAGGTCAACCCAGAGATCGCTGCCCGCAAGAAGTGGGCCCGCTTCGGCGACGAGAAGGACAACAAGACGGTGGGTCCGGACGCCAGAACGACGCAGTTCGGCGAAGAGGTGAATCTGCTTCTGTCGAACACGTGGAAGCAGGACGCCAAGGAGGAGAAGGAGGAGAAGAAGGCGGCCACGAAGGAGAAGCGCCAGACGGTCAAGTGCCGTACGTGCGGCGGCGAGCACTTCACCTCGAAGTGTCCGTTCAGGGACACTCTGGGCGTCGACAAGAAGGAGGAGAAGGATGCCGAGGCTGCCGCGCTGGGCGGCGATGCCGGAGCTGGCGCCGTCGTCGGTGGCAGCGGCTACATTCCTCCACACATGAGACGCCGGATGAACGGCGAGACGCCAAAGGGCACCGACCTCAGACAGAGGGACGACACAACGACGATGCGCGTCACGAACCTCAACACAATGGCCGACGAGCACATGCTGTCGCAGCTGTTCTCGAGATTCGGTCACGTGCGCCGCCTGACGATCCTCAGAAACTGGGAGACGAGGGAGTCCAGAGGTATCGCCTTTGTCGAGATGGACTCCGTCCGCGAGGCACAGCGTGCCATCGAGGCCGTCAACGGCAGAGGATTCATGAACCTGATCATCAGCGTCGACTGGGCCAAGCCAAGAGGAGAACGCCCGAACTAAAAAAACGGGTAAAGCTGTCGAGGCTCACATATATAATCATCATTAGCGTCACTTTTACTAGCGTGTTTTTTAAAGATTTCTAATACAGGATGTACATCTAGAGCCGGACAGCGTCGAGGACGATGCGGGCCACTTTGGGGTTCTCGAAAACGTCGTTGTGGTGACCGAAGTCGTCGTAGATCACTTTGGCAGGCTTCACGGGCAGCCACGAGACAAACCGCCTCGGCTGATCTAGCGTCAGCAGCTCGTCGGACGTGGAGTGTACGACGGTGTGATCGACACCGTGATAGACCGCCAGCAGCGTCTTTGGGGATATGCCGTTGGCTGCAGTCCCGGATATAGAGTTGCAGCTTGCAGTCGTGTACTCCTCGCCGTTGAATGCGTTCTCGACGAAGCTGGCGTACTCCGGGTACTGCTTGAGCATCGCCGTAACATCGTAGATGCCGTCAAGGTAGATGGCGCGGGTGACGGCAGGCAGCGGGCTGTGCGCAAAGGCGACACTGTAAGACTCGAGGAGCTGGGCTTGCTCCAGTGTTTGCGTGATCAGCGTAGCGCCGACGCTGTGGCCGCACAGAGCCACCTCGGTGATGCCATAGGTCCTGCGGATGTACGCCAGGGCGTCGAGCAGGTCGAGCAGGTGCTGCGGGTGCCTCACCTCGGGCGACAGCCGGTAGTCTACGGAGAAGATGTAGACAGTTTCGATGCCACCCTCGCCATCGGCGTCCAAAACCGTATCGATCAGATATGCAAAGCTGGAAAAGTCCTCGCAGGTGTTGGCGGGGTCTCTCCAGGCGCCGCCGTGGATGAAGACGATCGGAGTGGCAATTGAGCTCGCGACAGAAGCAGGAAGTTGCAGGGGGAAAGTTTTGATCACCTGCCTGGAGTGTGGGCCGTACTGCTCTATCTTTGTATCTCCGATCATTGCCAAGACTTTAGGCGGGGTGAAAAAAACTCCGCTATAGTTTATGCGGTTGAGGGAAATATCCGGGGCGGGGTTCGGACTGGGATCAGCGGGTAGTGTAAGCAACGACAAACAAGGCGCAATGGGGAGAGAAAAATCAGAAGCTAGGAAAAAAAAAAAAAAAGAGTTAAGCGCCAAGCCTTAGCGAGGCTTTGAAAACCCAGAGTTGTTCAGCACCCTAAATGACGAACAGCGAGTATTCCGAGGTCGAGCTCTTTGTGAGACCGATCTCACCGTACTTGCCGCATAAAGAGGCAGAAGATCTGTTCTCCAGCTACGGCGCCGTCAAAGAGATACGGCTGATGCCAGGGTACGCATTTGTGGAGTACGATACCCCGGAAACGGCACAGAGGGCCTTCAGAGAGCTCGCTGGAAAGCAATTCAACGGCGAGCAGCTGCAGGTCCAGTACGCGAAGAAGAAGCCGGCACATGCTGAGCGCGGCGAGTTCCGCTGCAAGGTCGAGAACGTGCCCGACGGGACCTCTTGGCAGGACATGAAGGACTACCTGGTTGACGTTCTCCGGCTTAAGCCTATGTATGCCCGGATTCCGGACGACGAACCTACCGTGTGCTACACCGAGTTTAGAACGAAGGAGGACCAGGATGCTGCGCTCGAGAGTATCCGCCAGGCAACCTTCAGGGGGCAGCGGCTGACTTGCGAGGTCGACACGAGCCCGTTCCTGGGCTCTGCTTCCAAGCAGTTCGCGAAAAGACAGAGGCCAAGGAGGCGCAGGCCGGATGGCAGTGCAGCCAGTGCATCCCGCTACGGCGGCAGCCAGAACGACGAGTGGGACGACTACTATTATAGGGAGAGAGACGGCTGGGACGACAGAGGATACTGGGGCCGTGGCCGGCCGCCGTACCCAGACCGCAGAGGCCCGCCAGGCAGAGATGGCCGTTGTGGCCGGGGTGGCAGAGGCGGCCGCAGAGACAGAGACCTTGGTTTGCCACTGCCGCCGCCAGATCACGAGCCGCCGTTCGGACGCAGAGGACCAATGGGTATGGGCCCATTGGGTCCACATGGTTATCACCACCGGGGACCGCCGTCTCCAGGTCCTCCAGGCCGTCGCCATCATCACCACCATCACCACGGCCCGCCGTCCCCAGGCGGCGGACCGCACCATCACCACAGCCACTTCCACCATTTCCCCGAGGAGATGGGCGAGTTTGGACGGTACGATGGCTTCCCTCCACCACCGCTCTCGCCACGGTCTATGGCTAGACTGCACGGCTTCCCCCCTCCACCGCCGTTGGGTTTCGGCATACCGTTCCCGCCGCCGCCGCCGCCGCCGCCACCGCCGCCACCTAGACGGGGCATGGGACCAGACTACTACCATCCAGGCCCGCCAATGGGCCCGCCCGACCCACGCTGGGACCCGCGGTTTGGACCGGACTCTAGAATTCTTCCGTACGGGCGGGATGGCGACTGGAGGCCAGAAGATGAGAGATCTGAAGACCCAGGCTCCGACAGGGATCGTCCGCGAGATGACGAGAGAGACAACGGAAGAGACAGTAGAAGAGACTCGGACCGCGATCGCGACAGAGGCGGCAGACCTGGCAGACCTGGCTGGGGTGACCGGTACGACATGATGAGAGACGCCGAGGACAGGCACCGCGACAGCTACGGCCACAGGTACGACTACGACATGTACGGCCCTCCGGACAGTTGGAGGGGCAACGACTGGAGAGAGAGAGAGCGGATGAGAGAGCGGGACCTCGACAGAGACCGCGATCGGGATCGGGATCGGGACAGATACCACCGCAAGCGGGACAACGACTGGGACCAGCCGCCAACGAGGGATGACAGCGTCGCTAGCGACGAGACCAAGATTGGCGAGGACCCGCTGGTGAAGTCCCAGGCTCCAGAACTGCCTTCTTCCAGCTTAACGGACGAAAAGACCGGCACGAACTAACCAACTATCACATATTATAATAGCATTAATGGGCCTCTCCGCCTTCGGCCTCTCTATCTACAGTACACCTACCTATATTTAAATTTCCAGGGCGGCGCAGATAGAGATCTAACCCCGCTACAGCCACCTTGTTTCTTTTCTGCCAATGAGCGATCTGACACCGGAGCAAGAGGGGAGACTCGAGCAGTTCAAGGAGGTCACGGCGTACCCACCCGAGGACCAAGAGAAGGTCGCCCGGCTTCTCCAGGTCTGCAATTGGAACCTGGACACGGCCATTTCGAGGTACTTCGACAATGACTTCCCCACGCTGTTAGACGACCAATCGCTTGCCCAGAACCAGCAGCAACAGCCCCAGGTGCAGCCAGAGATCATTCCGAACGCCCCGCAGCCGACTGTGCAGGAAGTGTACGGCCATGGGGGTGGGGACCCCTTTGGAGGTTCGACGCCGTTCATGGATCTGGTGCCTAGGCTCCCTAGAGCCATGACGATTCCAAACGCGTGGAAGTTCCAGGTGGGACTCGTCAAGGCACAGCACGACACCAGGGGCACCATTCTGGCTCCTGCCGTCTTCATTCTGATGCTGGTGCCTCGGTTCCTGTGGGCGATCGGCTTCGGTTTGGACAAGATTCTTGGTCCGATCTTCCCAAACCTGTTCAGGCTCCTCGGCTACAGAGAGGGTCCAACAGACTTGCCGGCCAAGGCCAAGTACCTCGCGAAAGAAGAGGTCTCGAGCTACGACATCACCGGCTACATCAACTCCGTTCTGGGTGAAACGACCGACCTGCCGATCTACCGTGGCGACTTCAATTCCGCCTTCAACAAGTGCAAGGCCGAGCTGCGCTGGCTCATGACGATCCTGGTAAGCTCCGAGAGCGAGTACTCGACGAAGTTCATCAAGACGTTTCTGAACGACTCGTCGTTCATCGACCTGGTGAAGAAGTACGACGTCGTCGTCTATGTCGGTGACGTGCTGTACCCAGAGCCACACGAGGTTGGCAAAGTGTACCGGGCCCGCGCCATCCCGTACGTGAACCTAATCGCCAACGTGTCCGCCACTGGTACAACAATGCCGTCGATGTCCGTCGTGAACAAGTACCAGTCGTTCTACGATGAGAGCAAGCTGACGCCCGCCGCGCGCAAGAAGTTCGTCACCCGCCTCTCGAAGGTTCTTGATCGGTTTGAGCCCCAGCTCGTCGTGCAGCGCTCGGACAAGCAGGAGGCCGACCTTGCGCGGGCACTCCGGGAGCAGCAGGACCAGGCATATCAGGACTCCCTCAAGAGAGACCGCGAAAAGCAGGAGGAGAGAAAGCGTCTGGCGGCGGCCGAGCAGGAGAAGCTCGACGAGGAGCAGCGTAAGCGCGCCGAGGCCGAGTTGAAGGAGAAGCAGCTCAATGCATCGATGGCGGCGTACTTCGCAAGCAAGTACCACCGGGACACGTCCGGATGGCAGAAGGGCGAGTACACAAACATCCAGCTGCGCAACAAGGAGGGCCAGCGCACGGTCCACAAGTTCTATCAGGACGACACTGCATACGATGTCTTCATGTTTGTGCAGTGCCACATCTACCTGAAAGAGAACACCGAGGAGGCGCTACTTTCAAAAGATCTCAGCGGCGTCGACATCACCGACTTTGTGCCATCGTTCAAGTTCGACCTGGTGTCTCCTATGCCTAGGATGAGACTGGAGCCGAACCGGACGCCGCTCAAGGAGATCGCAGCAGTCTGGCCGAACGGCTCTCTGCTTGTGGAAACGACAGAGGAGGAGGAAGAGGAGGAGGAGGAGGAGGAGGTTTAGAAAACCATTCCATCACCGCCCCTCTGGTTGGGATTAGCATAGACACTAGTCAGATTAAACGTGTATTAGGTATTAAGGAAAGGTAGACTCAGTTGTTGGAGGTGGACTATTTCTGTCTCTTAGCCTGGTTCTGCTGCGGCTCAGACTCTCCGCTGCCGCCAAAGACATCCATATCCTTCGACAGCGTGTCGAGCAGCACCTGGCGGAGCTGGTTGTCTCTCTGTTCCTCGGTCAGCGAGGAGTCCTCCATGATCTTCTGTATCTTCTCTCTTCTGAGCTTGAGGGCAGGGTCGTTCTCGTCAGCTTCCCCCGAGGCAGTCTGGGACATCATAAGTTTGACGTGCTCACCGTTTGGCATCGAGATGTCTTCTAATTCGCTCGTCGACGACGAGCCCAGCGACTCCAGCCCCTTCAGGTAGGCCACAAATTGCGGGTCCTCGCCGTTGTCCTCAGCGAACGCAGCGGCCGTCATGCCGTCATTGTCCTTGATTTTGAAGTCGGCGTTGAACTCTGTCACCAGCACCTGAGCGACATCGAGCGTATCCGTGTGGTGCAGCGGCGTGTCCCCGTCATCGTCTTGCACGTTGACGTCTCCACCTTTGGAGACAAGGTACCTAAGCAGAGGGATGTTGCCCCAGGCGGCGGCAGCGTGCATCGGGGTGTACCCGTTCGGGTCCGGTGAGTTCGGCGAGTACTTTCCAGACTCTATAAGCTGTTGGACGATCTCGTTGCGGCCATCCGCGGCGGCGGTCCAGATGTTTGCAGACATTCTAAGGAGAAGGGATGGTGCCAATAGAGGTCTAAGATCCAGGGAGTCTTTTTTTTTTTTTATTTCCGCTTCAAACTCCGGTGAAAAATCTCAGACACCAGGATGGCACAAGAAGAGACTGGTCAGAATACGGCCACGGCAGGCACCGGGGCGGCCGTCGGCAACACCAGTGCTGCTGACTCCGTAAAGAATGCTGGAACACTTGACCGGCTCAAAAAAGGCGCCGAGTACAAGCTCGGCCAGATGCAGGGGGCAGAGAAGGAGCAGTATGAGAAGGACCTCAAAGAGATGAACGAGAAGAAGATGTGCGACAGATGCAACGAGTACAAGCAGTGGGTGCTGCAGTACTCGCCGAGTGTGCGTTTCATGGTCGAGCAGATCCAGAAGGCTGGCGGATCGGTCGATCTGGGCAAGCTGAACTGCGAGATCTGTGCGCAGCCGAAGCATGGCGGATACCACCCAGTTCAAGGCATCCAGCTGTGCGCCAACTACATTCCGGACAAGTGGGTGATGAACGACACACTGTCACACGAGCTCATCCACTGGTACGACCAGACGCGGTTCTATGTTGACTGGCTCAACCTCAGACACTACGCCTGCACTGAGATCCGCGCGGCCTCGCTCAGCGGCGAGTGCGCCATCATGACGGAGTTCAAGAAGCACATGAAGAACCATGTGCCGATGAGAGTCGCCAAGGGCCACCAGAAGTGCGTCAAGCGGCTGGCAACACTGTCCGTGATGGGACATCCGGCATGCAAGGACCAGAAACAGGCCGAGGAAGTCGTCGACGAGGTGTTCCGCTCCTGCTTCAACGACACCAGACCGTACGAGCACATCTACAGGTAAGACTCTGGGGTTCAAGTACATGTACATATATATATATATATATATATATATATATAGATATAGATATAGATATAGATATAGATATAGATATAGATATAACCGATACGTTAAAGCGATTTAGTAGATGCAAGAGCGAGGAGGAGGAAGAGTATAAACGTGACTCTAGAACACGAGGTACATCGTGCACATCATGGAGGGACCAAAGACGATGCCGAACCAGAAGAAGCAGTTACCCAAAACGGGGCGGTCCTTGAGGAATTTGGTCTGGCACAGGGCAATCAGCGGCAGCTGGAACATCTGGAGCATCAGCAGGTAGAACCGCGGCTTTCCAAAGATGACGTACATGGCGATCTCGTGCATAACAGAACTGAGCGAGAAGGTTATGAACGTTGCAGTCGACTTGGAGACGTGGAAGGCAGACATCGACGAGTGGTAGACATGGCGAAGGAGGAACTTGTGGACGGGGACATTCCAGTCCCGAGAATACTGGTCCCAGTCTGTACAGTTCCACCAGTGGTGGTAGAAGTCGCGGTCGCCGAATTTGGTGAGCTCGGCCAGGGCGTTCAGAATGAGGTCCCAGATGAGGAAGAAGGTCAGCAGGTACAGCGACAGGAACGGCGTGATAGTCTTGAGAAGGATGAGTGGGTATACCTTGCAGCGTTCAAGCAGCGGCTGGGTCTTCTGCAACTCGAGACACTCCATGACGAGTGGGTACATGAACGACTGCGCGATAGCAACCATGACAAAGATGATACCAAAGATGCCCAGGATCTTCGGGACGAGGTACTTCCAGCGGATCTTTTCGGTACGTGGATATGTGGTCTCGTAGACGATCGTTGGGAACGACGAGAACATGAAGTAGTCATTGACTGTAATGTTCCCAGGGAAGGCCGGAAGATTCTTGTCGCGCGGCTTCAACTCAAACTCACAGAAGTCGAGCGAGTGCTGGAGGGCCTGCTCGACCTCGGTGTCATCAATGGCGGATCCTTGCTCCTTCAAGTACTTGAGCGAAAGGTTCCGCTCCTCGAGCCTGTCCCAGAGGTACCCGTTGTAGAATGCGTACGAGTGCATCTTCATCAGCAACACCGTCGAGTGCAGCATGAGGAAGATGCGCCCGATCCAAGGGTAGTCGCTCTCCTTCGAGAACCAGAGGAAGAAGAGGAAGAATATAGCCTCGTAGACTGACTGGATGGTGATTCCGACGGGGCGCCACTTCATATAGCCCTGCTTGACAAGTACATGGACGGCGAACGGCATGTAAGAGGCAAGGTACATCCAGAGGTCGGTGCCGGCAATCTTCCAGAGGTCCTGCATCATGGTTTTAGCAACGGCAGACTTCCAGAGTGCGCCGTGCTCGGAATAGTATGAGATGAGTGTCTGGAGCACGTTGAATGTCACCGAGAACCAGAAGGCGACCCAGATGCCAAAGAAGCTCGTGCCCCACTTGACTTCGCGGTCAAAGATAGACTCGGTGGTGCAGAACTTGACGTCGCCGAACTTGGTCCGGAACGACCCGTCTGGCCGGTACCGGTCCTTGACACTCTTCTTTCTGCTCAGGTGGGAAGGTACCGGCGATTCCAAGATCCCGGCCTGCAACAATGGCGACGGCGGCGGGATCGACGTCGAAGCGTTCGATAGAGTGGAGGCGGTCGATGACTCCGATACCGACTTCTCGGAGAGCGCCTCCGAGCCCACGCGGGAACTCCGGGACTTCCTGGCATCCACCTCAGGTGTCGAGTACTCGTCGTCGGTAAAGATCGAGCGTCTACTGGACATGTTGCGCCTGATAATCTCCATCTCCTTCGGATCCGTCAGATCTGCCTCTGTTATGGAGCTGGAGCGATATAAGCCCGGGTTCTCGCCTTCCTGGCTGGCCTGCGAGTGCCTGTGGCGCTCAGTGGGCGGCATAGACTGCGACGAGTTCCTCTCCATGATTTCCGAATCTCCCATAGTCTGTGGAGGCGTCTAGTGTGGAAAAAAGAGTGGTAATGCAATGTCCGGAGAGGCCGGGAAATCGGGCTTGAGGGGGGGAAAGGCCCGATTTATATGGCGTTGCCTAATCGGGACGTGCCCTCTAAAAAAAAAGAACTCCCGGCTTAATACTAGATTTTTAGTACCTAGATTTTTTTTTTTTAAAAAATAATTCAAAAATATTTTTGGTTATCTGAAAAGTTTCACACCACACCAGACCCCCTGCCATGAGTAGACCCGAGGAGATCGCCCCACCGGAGATCTTTTACAACGACGACGAGGCCAAGAAATACACTGCCTCGACCCGTGTTCAACACATCCAGGCCAAGATGACTCTGCGTGCCCTGGAATTGCTGAACCTCGAGCCCGATGTCCCCTCCTTCGTCCTCGATGTTGGCTGTGGATCGGGCCTTTCTGGAGAGATCCTCACCGAGGAGGGCCACGTCTGGATCGGCATGGACATCTCGGCCGACATGCTTGCCACAGCTATAGATAGAGAGGTCGATGGAGACCTTTTCCTGTCTGACATGGGCTGTGGTCTGCCCTTCAGGCCGGGATCGTTCGACGCGGCCATCTCGATCTCGGCCATCCAGTGGCTCTGCAACGCCGACACCCACGACAACGACCCGAAGCAGCGACTTTCGCGGTTCTTCAACACATTGTATATATCGCTCCGGCGCGGCGGCAAGTTCGTCGGCCAGTTCTACCCCTCGAACGAAGACCAGGTGGTGCAGATCACGGGTGCAGCCAAAGTGGCCGGCTTCCAGTGCGGAGTGGTCATCGACGAGCCGGAGTCCAAGAAGAACAAGAAGTACTTCCTTGTGTTGCAGGCGGGTGCCTCAGACAGGCCGCTCAATCTCGGTAACATGGAGATCGAGTCGGCCACGCCGAACAAGAAGCAGCGGAAGCTGACCAAGAAGCAGATCCGGGCCACCGAGACCAAGAAGGAGTACATCCAGCGGAAGAAGCTGCTGATGAAGCGGAAGGGCCGGCACGTTGCACCAGACTCCAAGTTCTCTGGCCGGTCCCGCAAGCCTAGATTCTAATTTGCCGTCACCCCAAGGCCTTTTCTGTCATTTACTCACACTTTACTACGTACAATCCAAGTCCCTTAAAAAGAGAATCAACACCCCCGCGCGAGGCTCAAAGCTGACCTCTATGTCTTTTCTAGGCTGGAAAATTTTTTAAAATCCTCCACACAGTACGATGTTCAAGAGGGCCGGAGCTTACACATACTCGGCCATCCGGGCAGAGCAGACCAAGCTAGGTGTCAGATACACCGCCCAGAGCAAGAAGAAGAGAATTGCCGTGCAGCTGCTCAAGGATTTCGCCGGCATCGGCGTCAAGGGCCAGGTTGTCCACGTCAAGCCGTCCACTATGATCAATAAGCTGCACCCCTTCGGCGGTGCCGTCTATGTCCACATTCCGGGCAAGGAGCCCGTCATCGAGGTTGTGGAACCATCCAAGGAACAACTCGAGTGGATCCACAACGAGTTGAAGTCTGCGAGGGAGAAGGTCAGCAGGGAGCTCGAGGAGGAGGAGAATGCAGACTCCTCGTCTGACCTCTCCGCATCTGGCGTCCCAATCCAGAAGAACTACTCGGCAGACGACCTGCTGTCGATGGATGACCTCCTGCAGATGGACATCGGAAGCGTTCCCGATACAGACAGAGACGCCATCGTCTCGAAGATTCCAAAGAAACTGGTCTTCCGCCGCGACACCAAGGAGGGCCAGCTGAACACCCCGCTCAAAGCCACCCAGTTCCGCAAGATCCTCTTGAGAATCATCTCCCAGCAGCTCCCTAACAGCCGCCTACGTTCCTCGCTCGAGCAGCTCTTCGGCGCTGGTGGCTTCAAGCTCCAGCTCTACAAGTTGCAGGAGGACGGCTCCAAGGAGGCCGTCGACGGCGCCGACGAGGTCGGCAAGTACGAGTTCACGCTCACCGAGGATGGCAAAGAGATTGCTACCTCGAAAATCACTGTCCAGTCCAGATCGTAGTAGTAAAAACAGCAAAGACAGCAAGGACACACTCTCCTTCCATGTACATAATACAAGTATAATTACTATGAGGCCCCGCTTTTCCTGATCGGGCTACCTAAAAGGGACGACGGATAGGAGGCTATTAAAAACCGACAAGGATTTTTACCCTCCTTCTTATATGTTCATTCTGTTCATCTATCTAACAGCAATGTCCACTTTCAGAAGTACCTATCGTAGTATCGTAGCACCGCTGGCTCCGGCCGGAAGATGGCTCTTCTTGCCACTGGCAACTGCACGGGTGACCGAGCAGACCACCTGCTTCACCCTCCACACTATCCTCTGGTACCTTTTTGCACTCATCTCCTACGGTTACAACTTCATCTTCATGAGGAACAATGACGAGCCCAAGGCTAAGTCCTTCCAGGATGAACTTCGGCATCAGCAGGAAGAGTATCACCATGGAGTCTTGGACGAATACTCCAAGAGTGCAGCAGAGAACGTCAAGGAGTACTTTGATGTTCCAACAAGTGCCTCGGATTTCCTTGCCAAGGTCTGGTTCAGATCTGCCTACTACTATGACAAGCATGTTGTCCACCTGTCTCCACTAGTCTCCTCTACTGCGTACCTCTACAATCCTCCTCCAAAAGACCAAGCTGATGAGAGTGTGGCAGCAAACACTTCGATGGAGACCAATGCAAGCATCACCAGCATTGCAGAGTCCGACTCTGGGTCTGAGCTCCACGTTGCCTTCACCCCAAAACCGTACATCTTGAGTGAGAGATCGGCCTCACGTATCCACCCAGCTGGCAAACTTGCTTCGCAAAATGCTCTTGGCGAGATCTCCAGCTCTCCCTCCCCTGTCAAGCCTGCTCTCGCTGAACTCTTTGATCAGTCCGCCCCAATTCCCCAGCCCCAGCCAATTACCACGGCAACCGCCACTACTGAGGTAACCTCTCGTCCTGGATCCCGCAACCTGTTCCGCATCCACATCAGAAAGAAGGATAAGATGAAGGAGCACCCAACTTACCAACGCTACGACCTTGTCCGGCAGAAAGTCATCGACAGTCTGGTGCAACCAACGTACCAGCCCGACGGTAACATTGGCCCGAACCTGATCAGATTTACTTGGCACTGTTGTGCACACTACAACCAGGAGGACGGAACTGGGGGTTGTGGAGGCGGTACTATGAGATTTGCCCAGGAGTTCAATGATAACGGAAACACCGGTCTCCACACTGCCAAATCCTACCTGGACCAGATCCACGAAGAGTTCCCTTGGATCTCGTTTGCGGACCTGTACACCCTTGGAGGAGTAGCAGCCATCGAAGGGCTTGGTGGCCCCGTTGTTCCATGGACGCCCGGTCGCACCGACTGTCCCAACGCACAGAAGGTGCCACCTATGGGCCGCCTGCCAATTGCTACCCTTGGCTCCGACCATATCCGGACAGTCTTTGGGAAGCGCCTTGGTTTCAGCGACAAGGAGACCGTCGTCTTAATTGGTGGCGGCCACTCCCTTGGTGGATGCCACACCCGATTCAGTGGATTCAATGGTCGCTGGACGATGAACCACATGAAGTGGGACAACGATTTCTTCAAGGTCTTGCTGAACGATACGTGGGAGCTGGGACTGGTTCCAGAGAGCGGCGTCGAGCAGTACTGGAACAAAGACCACTCTCTGATGATGCTGAACACCGATATGGAACTGCTTTGGGACCCGGAGTTTAGAAAGTGGACCGAGGCGTTTGCCAAGGACGAAGATCTATTCAACCAGGAGTTTGCCAATGCATTCGGCAAGCTGCTGGAGCTCGGAGTCATCCGCGACGAAGACGGCATTCAACGTAAGAAAATATAAATTAATTTGAATTGAATGAGATATTGTGTGTGTGTGTGTGTGTGTCGTTTCAGTATATACAGCGGTTCGGTTGTGGGGGATTAGTCTGGGTCCATGCTGATGAATCCTGCAGCGGTAGGGTCATCTCCAGCAGCATTGACTTCGGCATCAAGTTCGGATGTGTCGCCCAGGTTCAAGCTGTCGCCGATCGACGAGCTTGGTAAATTATTTGTGTCGAGAAGCCCTGACTGCTGGGCCTTGCGGTCGACATCGTTGCCTCCGCTGCCGTCATCATCGACGATGGACGGACCACCGAGGAAGTCGAGCATCATGTGCATACCGCCGCCACCGGAGTACTGGTCGACATCGATTGGCAAGACGGAGGAGACTCCTTCGAGGAACCAGACCTTGTCTTTCATTTCTTCGGTGAAGCTTCTGAGGAGTTTATAGTAGCAACGCATGATGCGCATCGATGTAAGGTCGCAACTGATGAGAAGGCCGAGAAATCTCTTGTCCAGGAGGGCAGGGAAGGCAAAGATTCTAAGAATGAAGTCCGACTTGTACCTTTCCTTGTGCAGCTTTGCCATGTAGGCCAGAGTTGGGAAGTATGGGGAATCTAGTGGGATCGGGAACAGGTCGGAGATTTCAGTGTCGAAGCATTCGATCGAGGAGTGGCGGACTTTGCCACCAGCGTATCGGCGCACTCCGGCGGGGCCCATGCGTCTTCTGATAGAGCCAGACCTGGAGCGAGGAGGTGCCGATGTTGGCGGGTCGTCGGTTGGATCTTGAGCCTCGGTGGCAGAGAGCGCATTGTCCGACGTGTTTGAGAGCTCACCGGAGATCATGTCGTAGCCTATGTCGCCAAGGTCGCCGAGGTCGACGGAGATGAACTTGTAGAACCTCGACTTCTCGCTGAGCGGCCACACGGCCGTCAGAATGGTGGCTGCACCTTTGACGTGGAAGATCCAGGCAGACGGCGGCAGAGACTTGAGAGAGGTCGACGTTGGCGACGAAGCATTGGCGAGCGAGTCCATAATGAGAATTAGTGCAGCTGCAACCAGGGCGTCGGTGTTTTCGGGAGACATCTCGAGGACAGCCTCTCTGAGCAGACGGAGAGCCTCTGCGCGGTGGCCAGTGACGCACTGGTCGAGTCCGCGCTCGGTTCTGGATAAGTGGGTGGCAGAGAAGGCGAGCAAGGAGTGCATCAGAAAGGGGTATTTGAATGCGAGCATGGGGATGTCGTCGGACCAGATCTTGGAGTCGGAGATGCCGGCGGCGGTGATGGTTGGCCAGACTTTGGTTGTGTAGTGGTACATCAGGCGGAGGTCGAGCAGGTTGAGGTCTGCGATGGATCCGGTGATTGGCGGGGCCGGTGAGTTGATGAAGTCGGGCGAGAGCGAGGGGGCGGCGCCCGTGGAAGAGAGTACAGGCGTTGGCACCACATTTGAGCCATTAGGTTTTGCCTGTACTGGTGCCCTTCCAGTGGTGGCGGAAGCAAACTCGGCAGTCACAGCCGACCGGTGGTTCTGGTACTTGGCGGCGAGCTGCTGCGGGGTCGGCGTGGGCCCACCGCTGTTGTTGTGACCAACCGCTGTGGATACGTTCGGGCTGAGGCCGCTCGCCACGAGCAGCGGCGACATCGGCGTCGTTGTGATGCTAGGAGCAGACTGTAAAGGTAGCGACTGCTGTGGGGCGGACGACTGAGTGGTGGTGGCAGCGGCGGCGGCGGCAGCGGCGGCAGTGGGCGGGGTTGTCGGCGTGCCACCGGGCGTCGTAGGGGTCGTTCCAAGCACGCTGGCGGCCATGCCGAGCACGTTCGGGTTGAGCAGACTCGACATGCCGTAGCTGGGGACCCTGTCCATACCTACCGAGACGCTCTGGCCCATCGCTGAGCTCATCAGGTTGATCGGGGAGCTCATCACCGAGGACGAGGGGAACACCGGAGAGGCGGCTTCCTTGACGTCGGCAGGAGGCACCATTCCCTGTGCAGCTTCACTGCCACTACGGCTGCCGCCACCGCTACTAGGATGGTGCTCGTCGGATCCTGTGACGTGTTCGTGCTCCTGGCTGTGCTCCAACTCGTGCTGCTGGGCTTCCACCGGATGGTCATAGTGGCACTGCAGGCCGATGCGCCTGCAATTGCCGCAGACCGGGTGGCCCTCGTCGCACTTGACACGGCGTCTCTTGCACACGGCGCAGCCGTTGCGGCTCTTTCTGTGGAACTTGCGTTTGCCCGTCGCTTTCTTGGAGCCCTTGGGTAGCTTGTGGCCGTTGGGCCCGGTAGCGCCGTTGGATCCGTGGGATCCGTAGGAACCGTTGGAACGGCTCTTGGTGGGCTTCGTTACCCCGAGGCCAGACTCCTGCTTAACATTGGCCATTGTTCGGTAGTAAGCAAGAGGCCAGGTGGGTGTAATGTGTATTTTCTACTGCGATTCTGTGTGTCCCGGTGCGCTGGATCGGCCCTGTCTCCGGATCTTCTAGTGTAATGTATGTCGTATAACAGATCAGTCAGCCCTCGTAAAAGTTTACTGGGGGATTTACTGGGGGATTTACTGGGGGATTTACTGGGGGCCCGCTGCGGGCGAGGCGCGGTGCACACCCCGCCAAGCACCACGAGAGCGCATCGGCAGGGGCGGTACCCGATTGGGAAGTGTAGGAGCACCAGATCTGTTGGATCTGTCTGTATGGATATGTATTTTTAGCTAGTTGTACAGCGGGGGAGGGGGGAGCTACATGTGTGCATGCGGGTCCTCCTTAGGTGGCTCAGGGTCGACGACGATCAGGGTGTCAATGCGGAGGATGGCAATGCAAGCCTCGAGGGCACTCTTGAGCGACTTGATCTTCGACAAGGTCGGCTCCAGCACGCCGTGGTGCACCTCGTCGACGATCTTACCCTTGATGAGGTCAAGCCCGTAGTTCTTGTAGTTCTTGCGCTTCGTGTCGGCGGCAGAGACCTGCTGCGAGGCAGCGTGGTACGATCTCAGCTTGGCGATGAGGTCGGAGGCGTCCTTGGCGGCGTTGACGGCGAGCGTCTTTGGGATCGTCAGCAGGGCGGCGGCAAATTCGGCGATGGCGAGCTGCTCGCGCGAGCCGACGGTCGTGGCAAAGTTCTCCAGGTAGATGTTGAGGGCCGTCTCGACGGCGCCTCCTCCGGGAACGACGTCGCCGGACTCGAGGGTCCGCTTGACGACGGAGAGCGAGTCGTGGATCGACCGCTCCATCTCGTCCAGGGTGTACTCGTTCGGTCCACGCAGAACGATGGAGGCGGCCGAGTGGGTCTTCGGGTTCTTGACGAGGATGCACTCGTCATCGCTGAACTTCTCCTGGGTGACCTCCTCGGCCTGGCCCAGGTAGCTCGTCTCGAAGGTCTCGTCGCCTTCGAGGTTCGACATGTCGTTCAGGAAGGTGGCGCCAGTGGCGCGGGCAATGCGGCGGAGGTCCTCACGCTCGCACCGGCGGACTGCCATCACCTTGTTCTCGACGAACTCCTTCAGGCAGAGGTCGTCGATTCCCTTCGTGGTGAGCACAACGTTGGCTCCGGCAGCGATGATCTTGCGAACCCGCTCCAGCGACAGCATCTGCTCCTTCTTCTTGATCTGCTCGACCTGCTCCGGGTCGTCCAGATTAATCTGGACGCCGAGCTTCATCTTGGCCTTCTGCAGGCCAAAGTCGAGCACGGCCAGCTTGGCGTTCGTAACCTGCTTCACCATGGCCTGCGAGCCGACCGTGCAGTTGATGGCGTAGCCGTTGACGAGCACCGACTCGGTAGCCGACTTGCCGTGTGCCTTCAGGATATTGACTGCCTTGACAGGGTACTTCGTGACGCCCTTGGAGTTGGTCGTCTTGACGGCGAGCATCGCGTCAACGACCATCTGCGAGAAGAACTCCGAGTCCGGGCCAATCACTTTGGAGGACATCGACGTCTTGGCGGTGTTGATCAGCGACTCCTTGCCCAGCGACTCAACGGGCTGCGACATCACGTCGTTGATGAACCGCGTCGCCTCACGCAGTGCCAGCCGGTAGCCCGTGATGATAGTCGTCGGATGGATCCGGTTCTTGACGAGCTCGTTGGCCCGCTTCATCAGCTCCGAGGCGATGATCACCACGGACGTCGTGCCGTCGCCGACCTCGCGGTCCTGCTGCTGCGCAAGGTCAACGAGGATCTTGCCGGCCGGGTGCTGCACGTCCAGCAGCGACAGAATCGTGGCGCCGTCGTTCGTCACAGTGACATCACCAATGTCGTCGACGAGCATCTTGTCGAGGCCGACGGGGCCCAGCGACGACTTGACGACGTTCGCGACGGCCTGCGTGGCCAGCACGTTCTGGTTGCGCACGTCTTCGCCCGACCACTTCTCAGCGCCGAGGAACAACGTATCCGATCTAGGTGGAGCAAACATTGTAGAAGGTCTGTGTGTTGTAAGCTTAACTAAGAGTAGTGCCCTTGCCCCCTACGTAAATTTTCACCTTGAAAAATCCCCCATAAAATTTTTTGGCGGCCGCCAGCAAATCTCTCGCCTCTCGCGCGACGCGACAATCTCTACCACTATAATTTTTTTTTCTAACTTTGTATTGAGTGTTTGTGTGTTTGTGCTAGAGAAGAATTACACTGGGCCCCAGCATTCTGAGGCGGCAGACCCGCACTGCAAACTGCAAACTGCAAACTGCAAACTGCTACTAAAAAAAGCCCCCCCAAGATAACGGAGAACCTAGTGGTGCTTTAAGTGTATCCTCGATTTTATAGCGGCTGTAGCTGTTGGGTTTTGCCGTTCCAGCCCTCCGTGGCTCCGTGGCTCCGTGGCTCCATTCCCCCAGCATCCTTATAAAAGTCCGTATTGCCAGGCCGCCACGCAACGACTCGTTCTCGTTCTCTTGCGCAGCTGGCACAAGGCAGCTAGCTAGCTAGCACTGCAAGAGCCCTGGCTGGCCCGTCCGTAGCTGCAAACAGGGTGCCCGCGCCCTGCTTACAGAATCGAGCACTTCTTGCTCTTCTTGATCGTTGGTGGCTCGAGGGCGGCCACGATGGCGTCGTCAAAGAGACTCTTGAGGCCGACCTGCGTCAGCGCTGAGCACTCGTCGTACTTGACGGCGTGCAGCTCCTTGGCAAGCTTCTCGCCCTGCGCGTACGTGATCGGCTTCTGGTGCTGGCGGGCCAGGTTCGCAATGGCCGTTGGATCGTCGCGCAGATCTATCTGCGTGCCCACAATTATACACGGCACGCGAGGAGCGTGGTGGCTGATCTCAGGGTACCACTTCTCCTTGACGTTGTCAAACGAGGACGGCACCACCACCGAGAAGCAGATCAGGAAGATATCCGTCTGTGGATACGAGAGCGGCCGCAGTCTGTCGTAGTCCTCCTGGCCGGCAGTGTCAAACAGTCCAAACGTGTAAGGCTCGTCGCCAATCATGACGGTCACCGCGTAGTTGTCGAACACCGTCGGAACGTACTCGGACGGGAACTGGTTCGACGTGTACGATATTAAGAGGCATGTTTTTCCAACGGCACCGTCGCCCACGACGACGCACTTGATCGTGTTGTTGTTCATCTTTGCAAGGTCTCCAGATATCAAAAGATGTTTAAAATTGAACAATTTTTTAAGCGCCCACCCCTTTAGTAAAAACTCACCCCAAAAATTCACACTGTACTGTTTTCGTCGCACCCAGAGGAGTTTTCGATTCGCGGAAGGGGGCGAAGCGAAAGTGCCAGCCAGATTTGCCAGCCAGATTTGCCAGCCAGATTTGCCAGCCAGATTTGCCAGCCAGATTTGCCAGCCAGATTTGCCAGCCAGATTTGCCAGCCAGATTTGCCAGCAGTTTTTCCAGCGGGGCCGGCCTTTCGCCTCCCCAAGATTATCTAATCAGCGGCCGCGACGCGCGTACATTCCAACCGCAGGTGCACAATGAGGCAAGCTATACGCAATGTAGGTTTGTTTGTAGTTAGTACAGTTTATTAGTGTAGTTTTCAGATCACTCCTCCTCATCCTCCTCCTCCTCCTCCTCGCTCTCTGACCCGTCGTTCTCCTCCTCCTCGCTCTCTGACTCGTCATCCTCGGATTCCGCCTGCTTCAACCACTCCACCCACTTGGCAGCCTTCTCCCGCACGGCCCCGTTCTTCTTCGACTCCTCGCTGTCCCACCACTTGTAGATGTTCTCCTCTTCGATCACCTCCTCCTCATACATGATCAGCAGCGAGTACAGCAGCACCATCGGACCGTACTCCGGGTCGAGCTGCGCGGCCCGCGTCTGCAGGATGTTCATCAGGTCCACCTGGTCCTCGTCGTCAAACACCTGCCGCTGGAACAGCTGACTCCACTTGCGGAAGATCTTCTCCGTGGCCTCCTTCGGACCGAGCGTCTCGGTGGCCACAAAGTGGTCCACGCGCTGCACCATGGCACGCACAGTGGCCTCGCGGACCTCGTGGTACGTCACGTTCATGCTCATGCGCAGCGTGTTCAGCTCCAGCAGCGCGGTGTCGATGTCGTGGTTGTTCTCGAGGGCTCTGTTGATCGTGGCGACTGCCTCCTCCTCGAAGTCCTCGTCCTCATCCTCAGAGATCAGCTGGCTCGTCGCAGACGACAGCGTCCGCTTCTTGTGCTTGTGCCGCGGCACAGTGCTCGAGGCGATCGAGGCGTCCGAGTCGGACAACTCCAGGGCGTCCATCTCGCAGATCATGCCGTTGTAGTTGTGGTGGTTCTCGCTCTCGTAGAGATAGCCCACACCGTGTGGTCCGACGATGGCAGGGTCACCCTTCTCACCGATGGTTTCGTCAGCTTCCTCATCCTCATCCTCATCCTCGTCCTCGTCCTCATCCTCATCCTCGTCGCTCTCCTCACCCCCACTACTTGTGGCAGAACCGCGGCCAGAACTCGAGGCAACGCTCAAGTCAGAAGATGGAGACAGGTTGGAGGCGCCACTCAGCTGTGTGTTGGAAATCTTGGTGTTCTTCGGCACAACAACGTCCTTGTCTATAACCACGAGGAATCCAATCACGGAACCCGGGTTCACGACGGCATTCTCCTTGATGACGGCATCCCAGGCGACGATCGAGTGTCTGATGGTGGCACCGTCCTCGATGCGTGCGCCGTTCCAGATGTACGAGTTCTCGATGGTGACGTTGTTTCCGATGTGGCAGCCGCGGCCGATGACGGACGAGCTGATTCTCGAGCCGTCGCCAACGAACGTGCCGGCACCGATCTCAACGGAGGAATCGATCTTGCACGACTGCGACAGGCGGATTCCCTCTTCCTTGTAGATGTGCTTGCTCTCGTATGTATAGGTCTGGTCGTCCAGGAGGTTTCTCTCTGGGACGATTGGATAGCACCATCTCTCGAGGAGGTCCTGGGAGATTCCGTCATAGGTCTGCCAGCTCTCGACGCGGGCAGCGTAATCGCAGTGCGTGATGTAGGTGTAGACGTGCTTCTTGAGCAGGTCGGAGCTCAGCACTCCCTTGACCCAGTCCGACCGCAGGAACTGGTAGTCGAAATTCTCCTGGAAGGTCGAGAGCACCTGCGGGGTGCAGATGTCGATGTGGCAGTCGATGAGATCGTTCTTGACGACAAAGTCTGAGACGTCCTCGAGCACCTCCGGGTCGATGTCGACGGAGGTCTTGGTACCGTTGACCGGTGTGATGTCCTGGTAGTAAAGGCAGCGGTGGGTCTGCTCGTCGAGGATGAAGCATGCCGGCTCGATCAGCGAGCGCGCACGGTGCAGCGCAGAGGCCTGTTTCAGCACCATCGTGCTCACATAGTCTCTGTCAGCCTGTTTGTGCTCCCTGTGCTTGACGAGCGCCTTGTTGAGGTCCATGTTGGTGACGACGTCGCCGGACACCAGAATGAAGTCTCCGTTGATCAGGCCCCGCGAGTCGATGTCTCTCATGGCGTCACCGACGGACCGCGACTCTAGCGACAGAATTGTGTGGATCTTTTTAAACGGCGACGACGGCTCCGTCCACTTTGAGTTGTCTATGTACTCCTGGATGCTGTCGGCATGCGCAGAGCACATCAGGAAGACCTCGGAAACGACGCTGGTTTGGGCAAGGAACTCCAAAGTGTACTCGATGAGGGGCACGTTGGCGAGCGGCATCAGGCAGCGGGGCTGGAAGTGGCACAGAGGCATGAACCGCGTTTGGTAAGAGTCTGTCAGGACGAGCGCCTGGTAATCGATCTCTTCTCCTTCGATCTTTGGCATTGTCTGTCTTTCTCTATAGGCTACAAAGTGATGGGTCAGAAAGCCTGGTTTTTTTATTCTCTTTTTTTTTTTCACCCTCCAAGACTCACCGTGCGAGGGGCCACAGATATGGTGTCGTGGAGCTGGCACAGATCTGGAGGCCATACTTGATGAACAGGATTGGGAAGAGGACCAAATGCAAAAGATGCTTCCAAACATCATTCGAATGATCAGGCCATAATATGGGAGCTACGCAACATCGGCAGCCAGAATGGCAAAGTGGGATAGAGGAATATCAAGATGCAACGTTGAAGATTTGCACTGACTCATCCGGGCAGGGTCCTCCGGTGAAGGTATGTAGCACATGCTCTACCGGTGGTATACTTGGGGCCACTCTGACTACAGGGGCACACCACTTCCAGGACCCGGTCCGAAGAACATCCGACATTGCAGGAAGTTGTTCGGGAAGCTATCAAGGAAGTGTTCACGGCAGTTCAACGAGACTACTACAGAGGTGGGGGATAAAACCCGATTACTCCCTCGCCCTGGTCGGTTCCCCCCAAGCTCTACCTAGTATTTGTGGGGGGGGGGAAATAGTGTGAGCACCGGAGCGCCACGGGGTGTCAGCCCCCGTTAACTAACTAACCCTCTCGGCACGCTTGGCTCGGCGTGAGTCAGTGAGAGAAAAAAAAATTACATGACGAAGGGAAGCAGCATCGTCACTTAGGCTCAGAATTCTCCGGGTCTCTAACTTGCTTTGGGCGCCTCGACCGGTTGCTTCGTCGCCATAGGCTCTTACAGCAACCTTTCAACCTTGTAGCGCGCGGTGGCACGATTCTTCTGAATGTTCGTATGCCTCCGTAGCCTACGTGGGCATCGAGTTGCCGGCCCCCGCAATGTCTGCAAGTGCGGGTGCCTCGATTTCTGAATATGCACTCTCGATTACTCCGGGATAGACTCCTTCCTTTTTAGGCAATAGCAGTAGAATCCCCAACGAAAGTGTGGGGGAGCTGTCCCCGACTATAAATAGAGCTCCGTGGACCCCTGTCCTGCCGTTCCTCTTCTCTCACATCGCATCTATCTGATATCTATATCTATATATATATATATATCGAAACTCGTTACTACGCAAACAATGGTCGCCGCTTCCCCACTGAAATTGATCGTCGAGTCCTGCCCAAAGACTCAGAAGTTCTTTGCCGAGAAGGAACTCAAGCATCCTTCTGCCTACCTGAACCTCGCTCCGGTCTCGAGAGTCCCTTGCATCATCAAGGGTGCCTCCGCCACTGCTAACCACCTGCACAAGGCCAACTAAGCTGCCTCTAGGTGGACCACTGGTATCGAGGGATACTCGCTGATTGCTCTATTGCTTGCTACTCATGGACTGAAGTCCCGATGCTTGTTTTAAATAAATGGATTGAGAAAGAACTAATTATGTGAATGAGAATGTAGTGTTGTTTTCTATGTGTGTAACACGGCTTTATTTGTCGTGAATGGCGTACTTGGATCTCGTGCGGATCTTTTGTCCGTACTTGATGAACAGGACTGGGAAGAGGACCATCAAGAATCCAAAGAGACCCAGAAGGAGGCCAGCCCAGTTCGTGCCCATCTTTTCAAACATGAAGGTTGCAAAGAGTGGGAAGGCGCCTCCAAAGGCGGATCTCAGGAAGCAGTTTGCAGCCATGGCGGATGCGGAGAAGACAAGATAGCAGTCGATAATGTAGTTCATCGATGGAATGAAGATAGCCATGGAGCCGAAGCCGGTGAAGATGCCGCTGGCAGTTGGGCACATCCAGTGGATCTTGTCTGGGTAGTTGCCAGTCCAGCAGAGCCAGAGGATTCCGATTGGGAAGGCAATGGCACCGTAAAGCATCGTTGGGAGTCTGGCCTCGGGAACCACCTTGCCATCGTTGGCATTGAGCATCTTGTTGTAAGACTTCTCCTTGTAGATGCAGAAGACTCCGCCGAAAAGCATTCCCAGAATCAGGCCGATATATGGCAGCTCGGCAACACCGGGAGCCATTCCATAGCCCTCCTGGAAGATGATAGGGTAGGCCGTCAGCATCAAGTACATCATACCGTAGACAAATGCGTTGTAGACGGTAATAAACAGCAGGATCGGCTCGGTGAAGAGCATGTAAAGAGGTCTAGTAAGGTTCTTCTCGACGATCTCCCTGAGGGTCAGAGAGAACTCTTCGTGTGCACAGTGGATACCCCAGATGCCGGTCCTCCGTCTCAGCTCTCTTGCTCTGTCGAGCAGAATGATCTGGTGGTGGGATTCGTTCTGGAAAGCGGTGACGGCAACCAGGGAGGCGGATCCAAGGATACCAACGATGAACTGGGTCCAACGCCATCCGAGGTGAGGGTTCTTGGCAATGAATGCTCCGACAAATGGAGCAACCATTGGTCCGACAAAGACGGCCATCGAGAAGATGACGATGGCTGTACCACGGGTGTGGTTGTCAAACATGTCGGCCTGTGTGGCAGGAACGACGACCATCGGGGCGGCACCAAGGCAGCCGGCGAAGAAACGGCATATCAGAATGGCCTCGAGTCTGTCAGAGCAGGCAACGGCAAAGATGAAGATAGTGAAAAGGAGGGTCGAGAGCACAATGACTGGACGACGACCGTAAAGCTCAGAAAGCGGGGCCCAGATGACAGGGCCGGTTGCGAAACCAAAGACGTAGAGGGTGATACCAAGGGTCGAGACGACGTTGGCAACGTGGTACTTCTCACTGATGGCAGGAACCGCGGCGGAGAAGATGGCAGAACCGAATGCAATGCAGAAAGTCGTGCAGCCCATGGTGATACTGTTGATCACCTTCTGCTTCGTTGGCCAGTTGAATGGGTGCAACGGGTCCTCCTTACCCTCGAACGTCACAGTGTAGATGTCGTTGTTTGGCAGGGCAGGAGGCAGCTCTCGTCCACCACCCATTGGAGGCAACTTGACGCCTTCGGCCTCATCCTTTCTGGTCTGAGCGTCGATGTCGTCAGCATTTGTCAGCATACGCGAAAGCGTGCGGCCAGCATCGACGCTGGTCTCAGCCATGGCCGGGTTGACGAGCTCCTTGTCTGTGAAGTGCGTGTAGGTCTGTTCGAGACGGTAGGCCTGAGGCTCCTCCGCATAATCTGATCCTCCGAACGTCGATGGATCGTCATCTTCAGATTCCTCGGATGACTGAAGACTGGAGCCGGTAGAATGGGCGTCTGCGGAGTTAGCCGGAGGTTGAGATTCAGTGAGTACCTTGGGCTCTTCGGTCTGAGAGACCTGCTGCGTGCTGGATGTGAGGCTGCTAGAGTCGGAACCTTGTCCACCCTGGCGCTGTCTAAGATCTGACATTATTGTCCCGTTAATGCAAAAAGAAAACTGTGGTAAGGGAGGGAAAGAATGTCTGAAAAGTGGGAAACCCAGTCGCAATTAAATAATCTTTTTTTTTTTTTTTTTCTGTCCTTTTCTTGGCATTTAGTCGGATTTAATGACCTCTCTACGTGTAGCCACTCCCGTTCTGAGGTGCGGCTTTGCAGGTAGCAGGATGACTTCGGATGACTTAGGACGTTCCGGAAGGACAGACATCTGCCTCAACTTCCGCGATCCGAATCTCTTTCTGCCGGATTCTTATTATTCAATACAATAATGTCCACACTCTGACTCAATTCGGTACCATTCCATCCGGTTCCTCGCCTCTTGAGTCCCTGCGTTAGCCTCTTACCAGTGACGTCCCAGGGTTCCCACTGCCCTTGCCATCACTTTTTTTTTCCATGATTTTCGACACTTCCCGCAGGCTTCGATTTTTTTTTTGCTTTTTTCTTTTTTTTTTTTTCCTCCTTTCCGGTCCTCCGTAGCGGAAATACCAGAGATAGATCGCATAGTTAAGTTTTTTTTGGGGAGGGGGGTGTGCCCTACTCCGACTCTGTCCGATCCCCGAAAAGGGTGCTACAACCAAGTTGGTTTTGGGAGGTTTGATTCTTTTTTTTTACAGGTCTGGCCGTCCCGCCGATCGACGCAAGCGTTTTCCCGCTTCGAAAAAAAAATAGAATAAGCGCCAGCCCTCCCCACTCACCCCTCCTGACCTCATTTAGATATGTCCGACACCATCCAGCCGGATATTCCCGCCACCCCGCTGGCCGGTCAACCAGCGGGAAATATGCAGAATCAGGTGCCTTCATATACGAGCTCCTCTGCTCCAGCAGACGAGTCAATGCCGCGCACACTTTACCGGAAACTCTCCGAATCGGCCCACCCAGTTGCACTGTTGTCCTACCTGGTGCTGCAGCTCGCACCACTCGCACTCTACCTGGTCGGCCTCTGGTTCACTTCTAACTACATCCTCTTCTTCATCCTGATCATCCTCCTGCTGGCCGCAGACTTCTGGAACGTCAAGAACATCTCTGGCCGGCTGCTCGTGGGACTCCGCTGGTGGAGTGAAACGACCGAGTTGGGCCAGTCGGTGCTCGTCTTCGAAACCGCAGACCCGTCTAGACACATCAACCCGATCGATTCCAAGATGTTCTGGCTCATCCTGTACCTGTCGCCGGCCCTCTGGGTCGTGCTGGGCGTCATGGCCGTCCTCAAGTTCGAGTTCCTCTCGCTCATCCTCGTCATCATTGCCGTCTCCCTCACTTCTACAAACGCCATGGCCTACACCAAGTGCGACAAGTTTGGCAAGGCCAACGGCATCGCCCAGAACCTCATGGGTAACGCCGCCTCTAGCATGTTCAACAGCATGAACCCGCTTCGGGGAATGTTTGGACGCTCTTAAAGAAAACCACAGAAGAGTGACTAGTTCTTCCTATATATCTATAATGTACAATTGCGCTTTAATACTGTGGCCGTTGCTGCTGCTGCATCTTTGCCAGCATCATGCGGCCCTTGATATACGACATATGTTTGATCTTTCCAGCCGGGTCGGTCGCCTCGCCCTGCCACAGCGACTCGGTTCCCAGATACTCCTCCTCGGTCACAAGACCCTTCTCGCCAGAACTGGCTGGCATCTCAATGAAGGTCTGCATAGTCGACCTGATACGCGAGTCAAAATGGTCAAATGCACGGCCATGCAACCGCAGGTTGTTGTAAACACTCTCGGTGGCAACCGTATCCTTCGAGATGATGTCCAGAATAATCTGGTAGATCTGGTCGTCAAGGTCCATGTTCCGCGTGATGTTCACCAGGGCCGATTTCAGACCTTCGATCTCGACTCCATCTGGTATCCGGCTCACAACAGGAATAGGGTCGATCAGGTCGCCGGCAGCTTCGAGCAGTGCACGCACAAAGTCCGGCCGTTTCATCGAGTGGTCCAGCAGGAAATCCCACAGGTCTTGGTCGCTCAAGCTCTCGGCAAACTGGATGGCCATTGTCGGATCGTCCAGCTCGTCGATGATCAGCATCATGGCCTTCTTGTTCTCGCCAACCTTGTGCAAAAGGTAGACCAGCTCGTGCGTGCAGTGTTTCTCCTGGCAGACGGTGATGGCCTGGTCAATCGAGTAATTCTTGTGCTTGCTCAAAAAGTCAGACAGGTCTTCTCTGTCGTACGATGCATAGAGCACCACCATCTCATTTTCGAGATCTTTCACCAGAGCACTGTCCTCCTGGGACAACTTTTCCAGGTAGAGGTAGCTGATGTAGTCCATTCCAGCGTCGTCAAGAACACCGACGATCTTCTGTGGAACTATCTCGTGGCTGTTCTCAACAAGAATCTGGATCTCGGTCGATAGATCCTGACGCAGCTTGGCGATATCCTTAGACTCAAGCTCGGCCGGATCGTCAACGACCACAGTGATAACAGCGGGTAACTTTTCGAGATTCTGTTCAATCATGTGGTGCTCATCCAAGAACTGCAGAAGCTCTTTGTCGTGCAATCTGATCAAGTGGTCCACGCACTGCTGCGGCTTATCGAGTTCGTCGCTGAGATCGACGTACATCTCTCTCAGTTTGGTAATAGGGTCATCGAAGTCCACTGAAGTCGTCATGGCCTCCTGCAACGAGTGGTCGTGGTCATTCTCGATCAAAATGCTTCCGATCTTCTCGGTGGCATCGTTGACGTCGAACAGCCTGTGGTCCCATTTCTCAACAAGGTTCCGGAACTCGTCGTACTGCTTCTCTTCCAGGCAGTGGTCAAGCACATCATCATAGTACTTCCCATCAATCGAAACGTCTGGATATGAGAACATAACCGACGGCATGTGGTCCTCGATGGCCTCGAGCTGGTTCTCCTTCAAGAACTCAGAAAGGTAGCTGTTCCACTCCGAGGCAAGCTTCGCTGCCGTATCTTTGCTGTCATCCGCAGGATTGATCTCAAGCACCTTTCCGAGAAATTCGCCAGCAGCTCCCCAGTCGTTCGAACTCGTATACTTTTCAACCTGTTTCAAGCCGATGTTCATTCTGTCAAGCTTGTCAAGCCAGAGAGCACTCATATTCCATGCCTCCAGGTACTTGCCCTTCGCCGTGTACCAGGTCAGTCTGTCCTGCAGACCAAACTCTTGCACAACGACAGCATCATTCGCGGAGACCAGGAACCACTGCGGGCCTTCTTTGCCTGAAACATACTCCTCCAGGTGGTAGTCGTTGAATCCGAGCATCTGGTAGCCGTTCAGGGCCACTTCGTCAACACTCTGTGGTTCCAGGTTAACACGGTCCACAATTTCGAGCTCTGGTGGTTGACCCACCAGCAGTTTCCGTCCTGTTTGCTCGTTCAACGTCTCCTTTGCAGCGATGTAGTTGAGCACGAGGAGGTCGTCGTTAAACATCGACACACCAGCCACCAGAGTGTCATCAAGCTTGACATGGCGTTCCAAGTTGATTCTCTTCTCGTCTGTGGACGGCATCAGGCTCGAAGCCGCAGACGAAAGAATCTTAGATGCCTGCGACTTGTTACCGCCTCCCCCGATCACGCTGATCCGGAACACCCAGATGTAGTTCGCCCAGGCGATCATCAGCCTATCCCTGTCGACAAGTTGGGCACGGGGCCAATACATTTCCGGGCGTGGGAAGTTCTTCGGTAGCGACAAATCCATCAGCTTTGTGCCGGTTGTCACCTGCATGATGTGTATTCCGAGATCGTTCGTCCAGAAGATCAGGTCGTCGACCATCTTGATCATCGTGATCGGACCACCTTCAGAATCAATCACATCGTCCTGCCGTTTGCCAAGCCATCCGCGCATCGAGTGGATCAGTTTTCCTGACGTTCCACCAGTGAAGAACGACTTCGTTGACTTGTACTGTCTATCGAGCGCGACTGAGTAGACTGGCCGCTTGAAGTCGAACTTGGTGATATCAGACTCATCCTTGATCGAGCCGATCACGACGGTGCCGTCCATCGAGGCCGAGGCGAAGTACTCGCCGTCGGTATGCAGCGACAAGATCGAAGTCATCTGAGACTTGAACGTTCTGATCGGTGTGAAATCAGGCCTGCACAGGTGGATGATTCCAGAGTGTGTAGCGAAGATGAACACATGCTCGTCAACGAGGAACGCAGAGACCGGGTCCTTGTTGAAAAATCTAGCGGGCAGCTGGGTCAATCTAGTGTACTTGAGTTTAGGGGGCTCTTCTTCTTCTTCTTCTTCTTCGTCATCATCATCCTTGCCCGAGTCGTCCCCGTCTTCCCCTTCGTCTCCTTCCTTTTCGACACTTTGCTTGTGGTCCACTTCCTTGGGATCGTCTTTCTTGGGCTCCTCGCCCTCACCATCGGTCTCGTTGTCTCCCTCGTTGCCACTCTCCTCCTCAATTGTGTCCTCTCCGGTGTCGACGTTGACCGACGGCCGCTTCGTCAGCGTCGCAGTTGACTTCTTCGTCTTGATGCTGTTCACTACGTTATTAATGGCCTGTTCACTATGTGCATCCTGGCTCGGAGACCGCTCCTCGTCGTCCCCTTGGTCTATCGTCTCCAGCGTAGTATCATAGTCGACCGTTGTATCCACCACTTCGTCGTTATACCCGCCATTCTTGGACGCGGGGCTGGCAGGAGGATCCATGGTACAGCTGATAAGCTCTAAAAGAATGCAGGTATATTTTGCAGGCGCGCCCTCCCTCTCTCTCTATAGCTTCCTTCCTCCCTGTCAATTTTCTGTGGATTTTTCACTCTACAAATTTGTTTGCCTCGGATTTGACCGTACATCTTCCTCAATGGCTCGCGCTATCAAGGGCAGTCTGGTCGAATGCGACCCGTCCATCAAGGCGCTCATACTGAAGATCGATGCTGACTACAGAGACATCGTCATCGAGGAGCTCGACGACACCCACATCCTCGTAGACCCCTCTAAGATCCCCTTCATCAAGAAAGAACTCAACCGGATCCTCTCCCAGAACATGTACAACGCCGACGAGGAGGTGGCGCCAGTGTCCTAACGAGCATTTCTGTGTGTGCCTGTGCCTTATATCTTTTCTATGTCTTCTATGTATACAATGCATTATGTTTCATACAGCCGTACTGCTAGGTGCGTAAGAGTTCAACGACACACTAGGTGCCTCCGAGGTCTCGTCGATGACCGGCTCGTCGTCGTCGCTCATCTCTTCCAACATGTCCGTGACAATGGTACCCCACTCGCCAAGAACGGCCTCGGGATCCAGGAGTGCCTCCACCTGGTCTGACTTTTCCTGCTCGGAGGCCCGCTGGTAGAACTGCTCGTACTGCTCCATCACGTCGTTCTGGATTCCGTCGATCAGGTAAAACATCGTCTGGCGGTCGTGAATGTAAGACTCGATACGTGGTCCGAGGAGAGGCAGCTCCTTGTGCAGCGTATCCATGAACTTGTCGACGGTGGTGGCGAGGTCGGCGTTGTCTGGGTAGTCTTGTAAAGGCTGCGTGAAGACCTGCTTCGATGTGTTGCTGAAGCTGTGGACAGCGTCACGCAAGGTGGCCTGGATCTCCAGCTTGCAGTTGAAGAAGTCGGTTTTCACGCGAGGCATGGCTGCAAAGAACGGATTCGACGACGAGGGCTCAGACTGGAACTGTGATGATCCGTCCGGTAGTAGCAAAGTGTCAGACAGCTGATCGTCGGATCCCTCCTGGTCGCGGCGTCTGAAGATCGTCTGGTACAGGTTCTTGAGTCCGCTAAAGTCGAGACTCGTCTCTTTGCTTGAACCCTCGATGTCGAACGCGGCCATGTAGTCCTTCAGGTACATCAGGTTCTTGATCTGGTACAGTTTGGACTCGAGGGAGACGTCTTGGTCAAATGTTTCCTTGAGCGACTGCACGGTCATGTGTACGATCGAGTTCGCGAGGTCGTCAAAGACGTTCTGTCCCACCAGCTGGTAGATCTTGCTCAAAAGTTTGACGGATTTCTTCACTGGAGGGTAGACCTTGGCGGTGGTCGACTCCCATGCAGGCATCGAGACGATATCCGTCGTCGATGCCGACACCAGCGATGCCGTATCGAGATCAGGGTCATCCTGCTCTGTGGAGCTGTTTTTCCTGTTGCCAATAGTCAGCTCTTTTCCGGTCCGCCTGTAGTTCACCACGTTCTGGTCGATGTACCGGCGAACTCTGAACACGAGTCTAGTCTGTGCATCCTCCAGTACTGGCTTCAGCAGTTTGGCGTAGTCGATCAGTCCTCTCACACGGGCATCCACGGCCGAGGTCACTGAAGCGCTGTCGTCCTCGTACTCGAAGTACGACTCGATAATGCCGATGGTTTCACAGAGCACACCAACGTTGTTCTCTCTGATGATTCTGTCCCGGATGCTGTCGTAGAGTGGCTCGGCGAGTGTCTCAAAGAAGCGGTTCATGGCAGCAATGTTGACAACGTTGTCGATCTTTTTTGACGCGTCGATCTGGTCAGGTGTCAGGAAGAACACCCTCTGGAAGGTCACCGCCTCCTTCTCGAGCAGTTTGCTGAACTTGGAGAGCACGAGCTGGACTCCTTGGCTAACAGACGCGCTGTTATTGAAAGCCTCCTCGTATGGCTTCATCAGGTTGGAAAGCAGGTTGCCGCGCGACTTGAAGTACTGGTTGTAGCAGTCGTCCAAGAGGCCCATGTATTGGTCGGCGTCGCTCTCGTCCTGATTGACGACGCATCTGGTGTAGAGCTGCTGGAACAGGTTCGTCATGGATGTCAGGTCATCTGGGAACTTCTCGTACAGGATGGCCTCAACAAGCACCCTCGACGTGGCCGAGCTCAGGTCAGAGTCCTGCTCCTTCTGCTTGTCTATCTTGGCCTGGATGTTGTCCTCAACTTGTCTCACCTTGACGTTGACGTAGTTTCTAACGAGTGTCAGCGCACGCACCATGCACTGCTTGAAACGCGACCGGTACACCTCGACCTCCTTGTAGTCGGCGTTGGCAGGGTCGTTAAGGAACTGCAGGCAGTAGTCCAGCTTTCCCAAAACATTCTCCTGGAAGTCTCTCTTGGTAACGATGGAGCCCGAACTCGACGTGTTCAACAGCTTCACAATTGGATCCAGTGCCTCGAAGTACGACAGCTTCTCGGTGAGGTCGCCCTCGAGCTGGCCCAGCTTCTCAACCTCCACAATGAGCTCGTTCGACTTCGCCTGGAAATCGGCCGTCTCACTGGTCACTTGGTCGCACACAGTCAGCAATTCGTCGAGCCGCTCGACCGTCTCCTCGGCTCTCTTTCCCATCTGCTTGTTCTCGGACAGGGTATACTTCAGGTACTCCTGAAACTCGAAGGCATCCTCCAGCGAGAGCTCTTCGAGCCTGAGCAGATCGTCAGGGTCCACGCTCAGATCGCTCTCAAACTTGTTTATCTCCGTGTTCCAGAGGTCGACTCTCTCCTTGCCCGTGAACGGGTACAGCAAAGTCTCCTCCTGGCTCATCTGTGGCTCCTCCTCGCCATCTTCGCTGCCCAGATTGGCGCTCAGCGACTTCGATCTCGGTCTAGTCGAATACTTGTGATCAAGGCCGACTTCGAGCTCCAAGGGCTTGTCTATCAGCGGGATATTGAGGGCTATCGACTGGACGGTGGACGTTCTGCGACGTCGTCTTCCACCCGTACCGTCGCGCACGCTGTGAATGCTTTGTACACTGGACTTGCGCCTTCTTGACATGACGTGTCTCTCTACCAATTCAGGGGCTGACTTGTTATTTTTCGGCACCTTCGAATTTACTTAGAAAAGTTTATAAGGGGGGAAGGCAGATAGATAGATAGCTAGTCACTGCCCCTCAGTTTTACCACGTAGTTCCAGGAAAACTCGGATTGGTCGTACTTCCAGCTGACTTTCAATGCCAGGCCGTGCCGCAGTGCCACCACGCGGCTCTTCATCCCATTATCTTCCTCTTCTTCTTCTCCTCCTCCTCCTCCTCCTTCCCCTCCTCCCCCATTGATCAGCTCCCTGATGATCCTGTTCAAGTGGTCCACTTTAATGTACTCCAGGTGGAACTTGGTCAGAAGGTACGGCTTCAATGACCGCAGGTCGAGCGAGTATTGTTTGTTCTTTCTGCCAGCGATCCACTTGGCCACTTTCCGGTTGTACCTGTCAGAATTTCTGGTCTTGTCTGTCGACAGTAGCAGCTTGCGAATCTCCTGTTTCTGGGCCTCCGTGAGAACCTTGAGCAGGTTCAGAACATACTTGCGGAGCCTGTCCAGGTGCATCAACTTGATCGATCTGCCGTCGTCTGCGAGCCGCACAAGCCGCGACTGGACGATCTTCTGAGTCAATCGGTCCAGCACGGTCTCAGGCTCCAGGTTGGTACTCTGGGCGAGCTTGGCAAGTTTCTGTACGGCCTTGCTCAGTTCTCGATCGTGGTAGATCATCTCCAGAGGGACGGTGTGCTTACTGCAGTGTCGTAGAAGGGCACTGAACAGTGCCTTGTCGACAGTCTCAAGGACGGGCAAGAAGGTGGTCTCATCTGGTGACGGCAGTGCATGTACTTTCTTTTCCCCCTCCTCCGCCTTTTCCCCCTCCTCCTCCTTCTCCTTCTCCTCCTCCTCCTCCTCCTCCTCATCCAGATCAATGACAGGTGGTTCCTCAACCACCTCTTCGGCCTCCCCCTCACCCAAGTTCGTTCCCGGAACATACACCCACGGCTCCAACAGCAGGTCACGTCTGATTCCCATTGCAATCGTCCAGAACTCGATCTCCGTGCCCAGGTCACGTTTGTCACCGGTCACGTCGACACGCTGTGCCTCGATCTCGACGTCAGACTCGCCGCTGCGGAAGAACGTCGGCACGCCGCTGATCCGCAGCAGTTTGTTCCGGTTTTTCTCGTACTTCAGGTTGCTCAGCATGTACAACTGACCGCTCAGTTTCACGGTGATGTTCCGGTCGCTCGAGCTGTCCGACACGAGCAGGAAGTGGCGCTTCGAAGTCCTACTGCCCTTGACGGCCCGCTCTGTGTACCGCTCTGAGATCACCTTGCCCTGGATGCACACCTTAGCGATCGGGTGGTTCCCGAGCATCGCCACGTCCCGGCACATCTGGTTCCGCCCAGACTTCCGGTACACGTACGCTGCCTCCTGGAGCTCCTGGACGTCCCTTACAAGCATCGGCAGGTACCCGTCCTCGTGGTTCATGGTAGGGGCAGTGTGGAAGATGTTCGGGGTATAGTACTCAATTGCCGACTCCCGGAAGCATATGTGGTTCTGACCAGGTGCAAAATCACGTGCCACGTTGCCTTTGATGTGTCTCTGGGCCTTCACGGCCTTCGCCGTCGTTCCCCCGTGCATATATACCGTATCTACCGGGTGCGTATATAGCGGCAGATCGGAGAATCCTCAGCCACAAAAAAATCCCCCACACAAAAAGTAAACCCCGCGGCTCCTCACACAAACCCCGAGATCTCTCGCCTCACGCCCAAAGTGGTTGAGATCTTTAAATTAATACCGGTGCACCGGTTATCTAGGCCGGACATCTACCACTATATATACTGCAGCAAAGCAGGGAAGATATCACAGTTTTGACCTCTCTTCAGCTCACAATGGTTTCTCCAGTCACCTGCCACGTCCTAGACACCACCAAGGGCAAGCCCGCCAGCAACATCCGCTGCGAGATCAGCTATCTGACCACTTCTGAGACCCCAGACCAGGCCCAGCCTTTCGCCTTTGCCTTCACCAACGAGGACGGCAGAGTGCCCGGCTGGACCGCCACTGGCAAGGGCCCGAAGTTCGTCAACGAGGAGAACGATTGGCACGACTTTCCTGGCGGCCGGTACCGCATCAGATTCCACACCAAGGAGTACTTCCTCAAGAGAGATGGGACCACCTTCTTCCCATTCGTCGACATCTGGTTCGAGGTTCCTCGTGTCCCTGAGAAGCACTACCACGTGCCGCTGCTTCTGAGCAACTATGGTTACTCCACGTACCGTGGCTCCTAAATGGCTCCTAAATGGCTCCTAAACGGCTCCTAAACGGCTCCTAAATGGCTCATAAATATATAGTTTATTATCTCTATGTCTATTAGCTTTTAAATGTGTATGAGGGAATGCGGGAGTGCAAGTGCAAAACGCTGAGCAGCGCAGCGCAGCGGGCCTACGTGAACAGATGAGTGTGTTGTCTGCTCAGTTCGTGCACTTGCATCTCGTTCAGCTTGTAGTTGTTCAGGTGCGCTCTGATGTTTCCCACTCTGTCCGGGTGTGCCGACAGATAGGCGTAAACCTGCTTCATCCTTAGGTTGAACCGGTCGTAGTCCTCCGGCGAGTGCGTGTCACTCACCTCGATCTTGTCCGAGAACTGGACAGACTTCTTCGGAGCGCTCGGGGTCGTCTGCGTCAACGGCCGTGCGATAGGCCCACTCAGCGGCGAGAAGTAGCCACTGTAGAACCGTGGGTCGTACTGCGCCTGGTTGTACTTGGCGGAGGCCTCGTTCAAGCAGCCCTTCGGCTCCGGACGGCTCTCCAGCTCCTCTTTCGTAAGCGGCTGGTGCAGGGTGTTGGTGCGCACGATCGACACATCGTCGTACTTCTCGCAGATGTGGTCCGCAAAGTGCGACTCTTTGTAGTGGTGGTAGTAGTATGCCAGGTCGTACGAGGACTCGCCCAGCTCGTACGAGTGGTTCGTCGACTTCGTCGCAATTGACTGCGTATCGGTGCCGTTCGAGCTGTTCGTGTCGAACCTCGTCAGTTGCCGTCTCTTCTTGAGAACCATGTCTTTACGCTTCGTCAGCGAGCTAGTGTCGCTCATGCTGTCCGACTTGAAGAAACCGGTCTCGCCGGGTCCAATCATCGTCGACAGGTACTCGAGTCCACTGTCGTCGCCCCCGTCGTCATCGTCTTCATCGTCGTCCTCATCTTCATCGGCATCAGAATCCTCGTCTTCCTCGTCTTCCTCGTAGTTGTCCTCCTCGCTCTCAACCGGCCCGCAAATCGACTTGTCCTCTGGGATCGTCGCAGGCACCTCAACGGTCTCTGGGGAGGCGCGGGTCTCTTCCATTGATGCTGGAGAAGGCGATGGAGATTCGGAGTGTCGGTCCAGCTCATCGATGCCTCCAAGTGACTCGTTGTCGTCGCTCGAGAAGTCAACGGTGAGAAACACAGGCTCCTTTGTGGTGGCAGTAGCACTGTCATCCCTAACCTTCTCCTGCTTCAGGGGGGTTGCCGGTATCTGTTTCGGCTCGTTAGACTCGTACGAGCTGGTCGACTTCGACACTGAAAGCATGCTCGAGGAGAAGAATGAACGCCTCTTCGAGAGGCTTGGCGACGACTCAGGGGTCATCGATGCACGGGTGCTCATGGTTGCGATCGATGTTCTCGACGAGCTCTGCGAGTTGGCAGTCGACATCGACGATATCGAAGTCGACGACGACGACGATGAGTGGAAGATCTTGCGAAGCATGTTGCGGAAGCTCTTCTTCTTCGTAAGCGGACGAGAAGGTTCGGCTTGAACCGGTCTGGTGTGGACCTGACGAGCTGGTGCTGAAGTTAGAGATGCAGCTGGAGCTGCAGCTGGAGCCTCGACCGCCTTCGGTGGGCCCACTTTCTCGTTCAGTTCCTCCTTGACATTATTCTGCTTCTCGTTAGCTGTCTCTGGCACTGGCTCTTCCTTGGCAGGCTGCACCTGCACGGGCTCTGGCACTTCCGGCATCCGGTCCAGCGGATCCACGGACTCTGTTGGCTCTAAGTGCTTGACAGAGTCGGTGTCCTTCTTGGTCACCTCGATCGTCGTGACCCTGTCGAGGGGTTTGATGGCCTCCTTGGTTTCGTCGATGACGGCCAGATTCAGCAGTGCGTTGTCAGGAACGAATGTGTCCATCGACGACACTGGAGAGTTGGCGGAGACGTTCGACATGGTGTTGGAGCACGTCGAAGGAGTGCGTGTGTGGGCGGACGATGAGGATGAATTATTCGACGGGGACCGCTCGGCCATGAACTGGGACGGTGCGGCCTCCGGAGATTCGTCGGAACGGAGCGACTCTTGTGGCTCCTGAGGCTCCTGCGGAATGACGTCCATCTCGACGGGTGGAGCTAGCTCCGGTTGCTGAGAGGCATCGAATGAGTTCCACCGCCGCACAATACGGGCAGGCTTCGAGGAACGAGGACCCTTCGGCTGGCTTCTAGGGTGGAAAACTTCACCGTTCGGGAAGTAGAACGAGCCGCTCTTCGGCGACATGTTCGGCGAGTGCGTCAACACTGGCAAGTTAGATTTGGGCGTGCACTGCACGGCAGCGAGGCCAGCGGCCTGTGAGAGGTTTTGTGGTGTAAACGAATGACGGCGGCCAGGTCTCTGAGAGGTAGCCAGAGAGGTCATCGACATCGAGTGGAGCGAAGACGACGAGCTCGAGTTGCGCGCGATGGCGTACAGGTTCTCCGAGGATTTTGGGCGCCAGTGGCGGTGTGTGAACTTGTCCTCGACCCGTAGCATATCCTCAGTCTCCATTCTCTGCGGCAGTGAGCTCACGGAGCAAACAGAGACGTTAGAGCGTCTCCGGGAAAGCCGGTGCTGCGCACTGACGGAGGAGGATCTCGGCTGCCGCGGAGACTGTTGTCTCATCTGCTGCTGTTGCTGCTGCTGCACTTGGCTGTTGTTGTAGGCGTTCCACTGTGGTACCTGGGCCGACATGCGGTTGGCAGAGTACCGGTACGAGCCAGGGCCATCCATGTTGTGTTTATAGGAGCAACGATAAGGCTGGAGGGGCCTGGGTATACCTCTGTAGTTTGTGGAGTGGTGTCCGTGAACGAGATTCAAGCACGAAGCGAGTGGCGTGCTATAAAGTGAAAACGAACAGGCGGGGCAGTAATGAGGAAGAATGAAGCCTCTCTCTCAAAAATAATATAACAGAGATAGCGAGCGGCCCGGCTGCAGGGTGCGGTGAAAAAATGTGTGTGTATACCGCATACCCTGTGTGGATATCCAAAGATAGTACTGAGCCTTCCCGCAAAAAAAAAAAAAAGGAAGGTGAAAACTGCTTTTGGCAGAGGTGCCTCCTGGGTAGAAGGGGGGCGTGAACACGCAAAAGCTGCGGTAATTTGCGGACTTGCAGCACTGTTCCGTGCTGGCATAGTGGGTTGGTGGCTTTGCTTCGTTCCAGATGGCGACAGGGGTATGTCTCAAATAAAAAGTCTGGTATAGTCGACTAATTTCGGCCTGGAGCAGGCAGATTGCTCCGAACAATGTTCCAATCCGGAAGTGGCTGCGTGAATTTTTTTTTTGGTCCAAGCGAGGAAAAGCTTTTTTTGGAAGTGTTCATTGCCGGTTTCACAGGTTGGATGCGCTGGATGCGCTGCGCAGAGCCTACCTGGCAGGGGAGCGGAGGGGGAGCGAGAAGGGATTTGGCGCAGTTCTTGGCGCAGCAGGCTCTCGTCGACCCCTTTCCAGGAGAGTAGGACAGGAGACAGGAGACATTTCTGCTCTTTGGCAACTGCCGCCGGCACTTGCTGGTAGCAGAGGGGAATTGGGAGGCATACTATTTGCGTTAATTAACGCCCGTATAAAGGAGGTGTTTGTCCCCCACTCCATTATGCCCTCCGAAACAGCCCGGCCAGAATATAGGCCGCCCCCAAAATTACAACCAGGAGAGTCCACTTTTCCACGATGCTCTCGTCCGCGAGATCGGCGGTTGGAATTTTTGCGCTCATATAGTTGCACCGCCCGGAGGCATCCGGCACGTGATAGAACATCACGTTGCTGGCGAACTTGTCGAGTCCGAGTCTGTCGTGCTCGTTGTAAAAGGACTGCGCCGTGAGGTTCTGCTCGAGCTTGGACATCGCGCCGCCCCAGTACAGCTGGCCCTTTGGGATCGTCACGTTCTCGAACTCCCCGAGCGGCTTGCCGTATCTGAAGTGCAGCGGCACCTCGAACGTGTAGTTACCTTGGTCCATCAGGTGCGTTTGGTTCAGCTTCACCGTGACCGATCCGCCCCACTCGGCGGCCCTGTACTCAGGCAGTTCCAGGTCCATACCGCCGTTGTGCACGTAGAAGTCCGCGTAGCTCCGCCCCTTGTACCGCTCGAGCTGGTACTGGTCGATGATAACCGATTTCGGCACGTCCAGCTGGAAGTAGAGGTCACACGGCGCAGCAGAGTTCGGCTCGAACCCGAACTTGTCGTCGGTGGCGCTGATGGTCACCTGGTAGTCCGGGTGCATCCCTGTCGGAACGCCGAGCTTGTGCGTGGCCTCGTAGCCGTAAAGCGTGCTGTGCAGCGGGGAGGCGTAGACCATCGTGGGGAAGAATTTCGGGTTTCCGCCGCTCTTCTGCAACTCCTGCTTGTCAATCCTCATCCGCAGGCCAGACAGCGGTGGGTTATACTGGTCAGGGTCGAGGTCCATCTCGTAGAAGAGTCCCACCTCGGTCTCCACCGGAGCGCCCGTCTGGACGGCATACTTCTTCGACAGAATCGTCGGTCTCCGCACGTTGTTCCAGTATAGAGACAGCGAGACTTCACGCGTTTTGCCGTGCAGCAGCAGCTCCAATTGGTCTGCACACGCAATGTCGGGCAGTCTGATGGGCAGCTCGACGTTTCTCCGCAACAGCGCATTCCACAGCCTCAACGTCATCAGCTGCACGGAGTTGGCCTCGTCGTCGCCCTCGATGTCAAACACCTCCTTTTTGTACCACTCCTGGAAGAACGTCGGCTCGCTGTCGTCGTTGATCCGCAGAACCTTGAGGATCTGCTCGATTGCCGTCGTAGACAGCTCCTTGTACTCGTCGAAGTTCTCCGCCTTCTGCGGGGCCACCTCAATGCTCAGCCCGTAGCTGTCCATGTTGTAAAAATCGCTGAACAGAGTCGTCCGGTTGTTCTTGGGGTCGTTGGTGGCCTTGTTGTACTTGAGATCGAGCATCAGCACCTTGTCAAACGTGTCGGCAAGCTTTGGGTCGCACGCGTCAAATGGAATCGTGATCTTCTCCTGGCGCGAACAGACGTGCTCTGCCGAGGCTGGAATACGCACGTCTCGGTCGTCCTGGGTCAATTCTTTGAAGAAGGACTCCGATCCGTCCGGATCCTTCAGCAGAAATATCGATCTTTGCTTGATTGCAGAAGGGAATGACATGGTTGATTCTGTAAGAAAGTCCCCATAAAAGTGAGCCCTATAAAACGGCCCTATAAAATGGCCGCGGCTCCTCGAGAGATGGAAAAAATCTAGCCCCTGAATCTCTCTCTACCTTTTGGATCTATCAATGTCGATGTTACGTAGTAAATGATATTTAATGCTGTCTCTTCTTGTGATGGGCCTTCTCGATCCTCTTCAGTCTCCGCATCTCGTGTTTCATCACACCGTCAACCATCTTGTACTTGCCCTTGATACCAGTAGGTCTGCCCTTAAGTCCCCTGTTGGAGCCCCTAGCAACCACCACTCTGACTGGCGGCCGAACGTCCTTCTTGGACATCTTGCGCACGAGTCCCGTGATGGCACGGGCCTTGTCGGCCTCGGATCTGGCACCGTCCTCCATGATGAGGTCAGACTTCTTCTTGATACGCTCCATCCGCTTGGCGGCACGGATCTTCTTTCTGCCCTGGGCCTCCAGCACCTTCTTGATAGGTCTGGCGTTCAGAAGCTTCATCTTCTCCTTAAGGGCCTCCGAAGCCTCCTTCGTGATCGGCCGGTTGATGGTGTTGTGCTGCTTCTCATCGTCCAGGAACCAGTCCGGCAGTCCCTGCATGTCGCGGAACGAGTACTTGTTGAAGCCGTCGTTGACGATGTCGTACTTCGACTTGGCACCGGTGGCAAGATCGTGGGCTATGGTCATTGCCTGCGCAGTGGAGATGTCGATATCCTCTCTGTGCTTGGCTGCAACCTTCTCGGACTCCTCGTCCGTACTGTAGTCCATGTCTCCGTCGCTGTACTCCTCGGTGTAGTGGTTTGGAACGGTCTGGAATGCTCCGTTGTCGTCATCAGAAGAGTCATCCGAAGAGTCGTCGCCATCATCATCATCATCATCCATCTCCTGGTCCGCCTTGGTTGCTGTCTTACCCTTCTCCTTCTCCTTCTCCTTCTCCTCCTCCTCCTTCTCCTCCTTCTTCTGGGCTCCAACGTTCACCTTCAGAGCCTTCGTCTGCTTCTTGCCCTCGGATGGAACGATGTTGAGGTCAACGTCCTGGAATATAGAGTCGGCAAAGAAACTAGAGGCCTCCTTGCTGAGACCGTTCTTGTTCTTCTTCTGCGAGATGCTAGCGATCAGCTTGTTGATGGCCTCGTCGTCGTCAGAGTCAAGCTCGGAGTCGGTGTCGGAGTCGTCGTCGGAGACATCCTCACCTTCTTCGACGTCCTCTGGCTTGTCACTGATTCCTTGCCATGGCTCGTCGTCCTCGCCACGGGCCAGTTGTGCCTTCAGACGTGCCTCCCTTTGTGTGTTCTGCTCCTTCTGGTAGCTGTACTGGGCGTTCAGCTCCTCCTCGAGGTTGTCAGCTTCCTCAGCGGAATCAAGGTCATCGAGCTCATCCTTGTCACCGGTCTCAATGTCATGCTCAGCATTGTCAGCCTCAAAGATCATTGCCCTCTTACCGCGGGCAAGGTCCTTCAACTGACCAGTCTTCTCGGCTGTCTTCAAGTTAAAGAGCTCTCCAGAGCCGTTCTGGCCGGCCTCGATACCCATCTGCATATCAGTCAGCATGTTCATCTGGAGTCTTTGGAGCTCCTTCTGCTTCTGCTCGTTCTTGCGGCGTTTCTCGCGGCGGGCGTTCAACTGCTCCTTCTCCTTCATCTCGTGCAGCTCCTTGTCGATGCGCTGGTCCTCGGTGAGCTCCTCGACCTCGATGCGTGGCTTATCGTTGGCAGCGTCACCCTTCTCCAGGATTCCAAGGGCCTCGCGGGCATGCTTTCTCCATTTGAGCAGCATCCGGAAGTCCTTCTTTCCGAGTACGCGCAGGTCGTCGCAGCACTCGTAGAATTCGTCGGTGGTCTGCTTCATCTTCTTGAGAATCTTCCACTCTGGGTCCTTCTTGTCGATGTCAAACTTGGACACGGAGCCGAGCGTGTTGACGACGTCCTCCTCCTGTTTCACCCACTCCATCAGATCCATCGGGTGGAAGAGGGTCATGTCGTTCTCAGCGTATCCGTCTCTGCTTCTCTTCTTCTTCTCGGGGTTGTAGACCTTGGACTCGTTGTTGGCAGGGCCCGTTGGCAGCTCTTCAAAGACTTCCTTGGGGTCGAGGAACTTCGGGTCCATCTTTTTGGGTGCCTTGAAGCCCTTGCACACAACGAAGATCTCTGCCGAAACGTTACGGGAAGCAGGGGGCTTGGTGGCCTCGACTTTGTCGAACAGCTGCTTGAAGACCCAGACGAGATTGTTGTAGTCCCTCGAGCGAAACACCTTCGTGACAAAGGTTCCCCCGGGGTTGAGGTGCTCGACAGCGAGTCTCAGGGCCTCCAGCGTCAGTCTCGACTGAGTGTAGGCGTCCTGGATCCAGTTCATACCGACGTTAGGAGCACCGTCGTGCATGACGGTGTCGGCTTTCCAGGTCTTGAGGTATCCCCTGAGCTGGGAACGGCAGTCCTCGGTGGTGATGTCGGCCTGGAAAGTTATGTTCGACGAGCGGGACAGTCCAGTCACCGTAGAACTCTCTGTTGACGATCATGTCGA
>JADIOY010000073.1:0-42308 GCA_018344475.1 Xiuguozyma silvatica | reverse complement strand
GAGAGACGGTACTCCCCCTCCCCGGGAAAGAGTGCGTCATCTTCTTCTGGAGCCCGCCTGATCTCACCAGGCTCGAGGTACCCGACGGTATCCTCCTCCGCCCCGAAATCCTCCGGCACCTCCCCCTCCTCCCCCATGTATCTCTATGACAGTAACAGGCGCCAAAGTGGCACCTTCTCGCGGATGGCCTTCTCTATATACGGCGGCAACTCTAGCGGCAACTCCGTGCCGAGCCCTTCGAACGTCAACACGGGCTCATTCGGCTCAGTCGACCGCTACCCGATCCCGGCCACCAGTCTTTCGATGTCTCCTCCGCACCAGCAGCAGTCCTCACTCTACGACTCTGGCAGGGGCAGCGTCCGCTTCCAGTCGAGCACAGAGATCCTGGCTATGGCCAAGTCCAATGCCACGCCCAACCTGTTTGCCATTGCAGGCCCAAAGACGCTTCAGCTGACCCGCATCTCCGAGAACGACATCTCCCTCGAGCACGACCTCGTTACTAACATCGGCCACGGCCGAAACGCCAAGTTCGGTCTCGTCAGCGACCTCAAGTTCGGCCATCAGGTCTACGGCCGCCACATCGCTGCAGCTACGCTCTCGGGCTCTATCCACCTCTACCACTTAGACAGAGGCAGCCGGGTAAGAGCCACGCTGAGCGACCACCAGCGTGCAGTCAACTCGATAGACTTCAGCACATCATCCCCCTACCGGCTGCTGAGCGGCTCGCAGGATGGAAGGATGAAGATCTGGGACCTCAGAATGAAGAATACCAAGGCCGCCATCACCATCACTGGTAACGCCGACGCTGCCCGCTGTGTCCAGTGGAACCCGCGCATCGACAATGTGTTCTGTTCGATCTTTGATTCCGGTGTTATCCAGAAGTGGGACGTCAGAAAGCCAACCTTCCCAGAGCGCCGTGTCAATGCACACTCTGGACCAGGCCTTGCACTCGACTGGCATCCTGAACTCGATTACATTGTCACTGGAGGCAGAGACAAGCAGTTGCAGATCTGGAAGATGGGTACCAATACCGGCAGCACTTTCCAGTCCGGCTCCTCCGGTCCTGGAATGAGCACCTCAACCGGCAATTCTTCCGGTATCTTTAGCGGTGCTGGTGGCAGCACAGACGACCTGCATTCGAGAGAACCCGATTTCGTCATTTACGCCAGTGGCCCCGTCTCCAACGTGAGCTGGTGCAGAGGCCGCGGCAACGGTTCTATTATGAACACCGAGATCGCCACTTGTTTCCTCAACGACGACCACTGCATCCAGCTCTGGACTCTCGCTAGACGCTACATTCCAAGAACCGTTCTTGAGTACCACACCAGTCAGGTGACTGGCCTCATTTGGAACACGCCTCGACACCTCGTGAGTTGTTCGAAGGATAAGTCCGTTATACAAAACGACGTCACAAAGGAGCCGAGGGTGATCGACAACCTGCCGCCAATTTGCTCTTCTTGGGACCCAAAGGGCCAGGCCGACCTGCTCTTCATCAAGCAGAACAAGGAGGACTATGACCTGCGCGACGACCAGGTGAAAGTGTCCTCGCTTTTCAACGCCGGCAAGAACATTCCAGGCGCATCCGCTGGTACAGGAAGTCTTTCTGGTAACAGTACTGGAAACACGAGTCTTGCTGGAACACCTACTGGAATTTCTGGTGCCGTCACTGCTACAGCTGGCCAGAACACTCCCTTGAGTACATCCGCTGGAAGTGGTGATGCTGTCGCCGGTCCTGGCAGCAAGAACGGCTCGTCGGATACTCTGCACCACCCATTGCAATCTGCCGTCTCGCTCGCCTCGGCTTACATGAATTCCTCGACGGGATCTACTTCAGTCTCTGCTGCCGAGAAGGGCAGGTGGCATCCTTCCAGAACGTGTCTGGCAACCACTGCAACCAAACGGATGATCGTTCCACAAACGTCGCCGTTCGGCATCCCCGCTGATATTCAGTTTTCGGAGAATGAGCCGTCAGCTTTCAAGTTCCTTGCAAGCAACTATCTTTACGAAGTTCCTGAAGGACTTGACTTGACCCAGGTTTGCCAGTACAATGCCGCCTTGGCAGCTTCCACTGGCCGTTTCAGGGATTGTCAGACCTGGCAAACGATCAGCTATGGTATTGTGTGGCAGAACTCGCAGGATGAGGAGGCCGCACTCGCCGAGCATGATTCAAAGGAGATGAGCAAGACGTTCACACAGGAAACGCGTTCGACTATCGTCAACTCACATAGCGACAACTTGGGGACGTCCGTGGGGACGTCTGTGGGGGGGACTTCAGCTGTTGGGTCATACAAATCGGAATCTTCGGTTCGCACCGTGTCTTCGAGAAAACCTTCCGAGCAGCACAGTTTGCGTTCTGATATCAGCCTAGGAGATGTCAGTGCCGGAGAGGTAAATACTTCTGGTGCCTCTGAGAGCGCCATTGCAGACGATGACGAGGATCCGACTGTGTTCAATGGGAAGGGGCTGGTGAAGCCGCTGGAAATTAGACGCACCAGACAGTCATTCACCAGAAGCAACAGGTTCTCCTTTACTGGATCCTCGGTTGACCTTGACAACGAGAAGAGTGCATTCAGTCCGAGATCGTCGATGTCTGTCAGCCGGTCGCCAGTTCTTGCAAGAATGGCGGCCTTGAGAGAGATGCGTTCGAACGATACTGACTATGCTTCACATCGTTCTGCTTCTCATACAGATGCCGGGAAACCAGTGGATCTTCATCCAGATGCTGCTGATACGACTGTGGGCACCAGCCAAGGTGACAAGAGCCAGCTCACTGCTATTCTGAAGAACGGTGGTCTCTCGACGGGTGTTGACGATTCTGATATAGCGGTGGGTGCAGGTTCGCTCCGTGCCACCGAAATCATCCGAAACGGCGAGAGTCAGTTGAAGATCCCTTGGAACCCTGTTGACCTCATCAAGCAGGCTGCCGACTGGGGTGCTACGCAAGGTGATCTTCTGATGTGTGCGACATTTGCACTGCTCTTCAGAGAGTACTATCCTGATGCTATCACTGAGAGCCAGGCCGAGGAGTGGATTCTGATGTACCACGAGACTCTGCAGCAGAGATGTTTCTTCACTACGGCTGCCACTGTCCTCCGGCGCGCTTCGGCTGCATACGACCTCTTCAAGAAGATCGGACAGACTCGCACCAGTGTGAGACTCTTCTGCAACCACTGCCATGCGCTCATCCTGAACGAGTCGACAAAGTCGAAGCATGCCCACGATAAGAGCGTCGACTTTGGCTATTGGTTCTGTGAAAGGTGCGGCAAGACACAGGGCAACTGCTGCTACTGTAACGAGCCGTTGAAAGGTATATGCGTTGCACTGCTGCAGTGTGGCCACAAGGGCCACTTCGGCTGCTTCAAGGCGTGGTTTGTCCAGGAAAAGCAAGATACTTGTCCGGCATGTGGAGAGTATGTGTCGCCCGACGTGCAGGTTAAATAGGGGGGTTTGGGTTAGGTATCTTTCCAAAATAATGTAATTGTACTGTATATATATATATATACTATACTGTCCATCCGTCCGTCTTTCTATTTGCCGTGTGGCGCCACGGCGGAGTAGAGGAAGTTGTAGAACTCGTCCCAGTAGTGAGGCATGGCGATGGTGTCGTTGTGGTGGCCGTTCTCGAACTCTCTCCAAACCTTGTCGGAGGACTTGCAGAGCTCGTGGAGCTTGCGCATGTGCTCCGGCGGCACGATCTCGTCCTTCTGTCCGGCGAGGAAAAGAACAGGAATGTTCTCTGGGATCTGCGGCATTCTGGTCTCGGAGGGCCACTTCTCGTGGCACATGAAACTGAATGGCCCCAGGATGGGAAAGATGTACGGAATCACCTTGGGGAGGCTGAGGAAAGTGTTCTCGAGGATCATTCCAGCGATCTGCTCAGCGTACTTGTAGGCGATGTAGATGGCGACGGCGCCACCGATCGAGCGGCCGTACAGGACGACGGAGGACTCTCGGAGCTGCTTGTGTGACTTGATGTACTCCATTGCAGTGTCGGCGTCAGTGTACAACCCCTGCTCGCTCGGAGTGCCCGTCGAATGGCCGTATCCTCTGTACGAGTAGATGAAGACGTTGTAGCCGAGCGCCAGGTAGCAGTACTTGACGACGGGCATGAACTGGCCGATGTTGCCGGCGTTCGGAGATAGGATGACGACGGTCTTGTTGGTGTAGTTGGGGTTCTCCGGGTCCTGGAGCAGCAGGAAAGACTGCAGAGTCTCGCCGTCTTTTGTCTTCAGGTCGACCGACTCGTACGGACAGCCGTACTCATCCGGGGTCGAGACCTTGCCGTGTCCATCGTTGAGAGCAGCCGGGTAGATGATCTTGTTCTGGAAGGTGTAGACTGCGAGCAATGCTGCGGCAGCTGCCGAGGATCCGACTATGACGCTCGTCTTGAGGCACTTGAGAAGGGTATCCTGTATGTATGACTGTGGGATCTCAGGCATACCAAGAAAAAGGGGAGGCAAAGACTGGCTCTAAAGGAGTCTGGGGTACTAGTGACAGTCGTCTGTGGAAGTTCCTAAATTTACGGCTGCTGCGATAAAAATGCGTTATGAAGTAAGTATACGATTATTAGCCAAATATGAGGTCCATGATCCAGCAGAACCAGCCACCCCAGGTGATTGTCTCGATGACGGCCTTGAGGAAGCCCGGGTGGATCTCGTTGTAGAGGTTTCCGCAGCTGTTGTCGCCCTCGCGGTCAAAGAACCCGTCGCCGAACTTGATGTACTTCCTAATGTTGCAGCCGCTCCAGAAGTTCCACCACTTGGCCCTTTGGCAGGGCGAGATCCGCCGCAGGTTCTTCGTGATCGGGCCCTGCGGGCCGTCGATGTACTTGAGGCCAAAGATCGACCGGTGCTGTCTCGGGTCCGTCTGCTTCAGCTCTGCGTCTCCCCAGCGGCCCTTAAACGAGAGCCAGTTGCCGTACTCGGCCTCCCGGAACGGGTGCGAGCCGTTGGCCGGAGTCGTGGCGCCCGTGTCAGAGTCAAACGTGTACGCGAGGTAGTTGATCGTCGGGTTCCAGAGCGGGCCCCTGTCCGTGAAGTCGCTCAGGATCGAGTACGGTATGTCGTGTGCGTGCTGCCCCGTGCTCGGGTAGTTGGCGTGCGTGCCGCGCGCAGAGAAGATGACCGGGTGCTTCGTGTCCGAGTGCTTCTCGAGGTTCGTGTAGAAGTATGCGCCTCCGCCGCCGTGCGCAGACATCCACACGATGACCGGCTCACCCTTGTAGAACCGGACGAGCGAGTGCTCCCAGTCTCCAACGTGGTCACCGTAGGGGCCGAAGCCCATGACGTAGGGGCCGCCGTTGAAGCTGTAGAAGTAGAACCAGTACGCATCTATCCAGCCGTTACCCTTGTCTGCGACGATCAGCGTGGCTGGGGCGTCTACCTCGCCGCTGTATAGGTTCGGCAGGTTGCCCTCGCCGCCCGTGATCCACTCAGGGTCCGTATCGAAGTCGCTGTTGGCCGTCAGGAACAGCATCTGCGGGTCAGAGGTCTTACCCGTCGTCATATACGGAACCAGATCTTCCAGCTCCGTTATCCGGAGCCCCCTCGTGAGATCCTTCTTGCCGTGCAGCAGAACCCTCGTCCCGTTGGCATACTCGGCGTGGAAGTGTTTCACGTAGTCCTTGATATCGTACGGGAGGTATCTCTCCTCGGAGTAGAGGTGGACCAACGGCCCGTACTCAACGACATACTCGGGGATCTCTCCCGGTTTCAGCGTGCGCTCTGTCGCGTTCGGCCGGCGCTTCAGCGGCGGCAGGTCCTTGAACCTCGTCGACGACCGCAGAATGTTATCGATTTTCACCTCGTCCTCCTCGCTCAGGGCACCCACAGGTGACGCCAGCGATACCTGGACGCACTGCAGCACCCACAGAACAACGTAGAATAGTTCCCTTGTCGTCCAGTGCATGTTTTCGCCGTTGATTTAAATGCTGTCTATGAAACCGACGAGAACAGACCGCTCTATATAAAGCTAAGATCGGCTAGTAAAGGATCTCCTCCTCCCTCTTTTTCCTCCAAGCCCGCCCCGCGCCTTCAAATCTGAAGGATTCTTATTCTGTAGCCGGTGCTCGCTGCCGCTGCTGCTGCTCGCTCTCCCCCTCTTGCTCTACGACGCGTCGATGGGCGTTGCCGAGAAAAAAACCGGGCAGCGCCAAATCCAGGCAGTGCCAAAATCTGAGCAGCGCCGCTCTCTGCCAGGCTTATCTTCGCGAATGCCTGCCTAATTAGGAAACTCGGACCAACGACCCGAAGTCTTCCCACTACCATCACGTCAAATCGACACTCAAACCTTCTCCCTTCGCTCCCAAGTACACCCTTCTTCCTACATGGAGATCAACTTGCCTCAGCGGGCCGTCATCATTGTCGGTACGGGGCTCGCCGGCCTCGCATGCGCCATGCAGTGTCTCGAGAGCGGTGCTAACGTAATCCTGATAGAACGGAACAGCGACGTTGGCGGGAACTCGAGGCTTGCCTCGACTGGAATCAACGGCATCCGTCCGCAGGACAACTCTCCTGAGCTCCGTCAAAAGTTTGCCGAGTCCACCGTCGACAGTGCCACCAGTGGCGGCCGCTACAGTCTCAACGAGTACACCGCGGAAATGATCGGTCACCTCGTGGACGACTCTCCCTCTGCGATCGACTGGCTCCAGAAGACTCTCGGTGTGACCTTCGATCGCGTCTCAGACAGCGACGACTCCTCCTACACGCTGGTCGTGAAGGAACCGTACCCAAGAAAGATTGGCGAAGTGCTGATCTCTGGCCTGGAAGTCAAGGTTCTCGAGACCTCCGTCGACCACCCTGACCGCTGCGCCGTGCTCACCAACACCGAGATGGTCGACTTCATCGGCGACGGGCCGAAAGTTCAAGGAATAGTCTGCGTTAGGCACGACGATGACTACGATGAGGAAGAGCGGATCGTGCTGAACGGCCCCGTCGTGCTGGCCACGGGCGGATTTGGATCGATGCCGCAGTTTGTGTCTCGGTTCCGGCCTGACCTGTCTTCGCTGCCAACCGCCTGCAAGAGCCAGTCCACTGGCCGGATCGCTGACGAAGCGACGAGACGTAACGCTGAGCTCACCAGCATGAGCAACTACCAGCTTCTCCCGACCGGTCTGCTGCCCTTCGGCGCCTCTACCGCGAGCAGGAGCGCCGGCACGGCCATCCCGCACATCTCGCTGACAACGTTCCAGAAGGGCACTCTGATTAACAAGGACGGCGTGCTCTTCCAACCCGGTGACCGTATCAACCAGGACCTGTGCACACGGATGGCACACGACGACAACGTGCTCCTCTTTTCGAAGAACTCCTTGGACAACACGTCGCTCAAGTCGTTCGGCACGTACGCTAGAAGCTCCGAGAGTGTCGATCAATTGCTTGACACGCTGGGCTGGGGATCATCCGCATCTGCATCTGCTGTCGCTGGGTCACTTGATGATGGCCCTGTTATCGCCGTCTCCCTCACTCCGCTCATCATGATTCCCCTGGGTGGACTGCGCGTGGATCCGGAGACGATGCAAGTGAACGGCCTTGAAAACTGTTTCGCTGCCGGAGAAATGGTTGGTGGTATCCACGGCAGGCAGATGATCGTTGGATCGTCGCTACTGTCATGTGTTGTCTTTGGCAGAAAGGCTGCGCGGTCTGCTACAACGGCACTGCTCGAACGGCTATGTGCCGCCCAACTGCCGGCCACCAAGCGCGCTCGACGGCGGTTGAAGCAGCTGCGCAATCAGCTCGACCCGCCGACCGAAAAAGCATTCTTCTCGATCCCAGACCAGGAGTACAGCCTGGATGAGATCGAGAAGCACAACCAGGAAGCAGACTGCTGGCTGATTCTGAAAGGAGCCGTGCTGGACATCAGCAAGTTCCTGTCTAAACACCCTGGCGGTGTTCAGGCGATCATGGCCAACGCGGGCTGCGACATCACGGAGAACTTTGAGGCCTTCCATGACGACTCTATCGTGCTCAAATACGCCAAGGATGCCGTGATCGGGCGCGTCCAGGGCATCGAACCGACCTTGAAGCTGGCTTGAAGGGACTTGGGATTTTTTTTCAATTTAATCTATTTAAGGAAGACGATTACTAGATCGGGAACAGTATAAATAGTAAGCCGGGCGAACGACTGTGTTTTTTCTCTGATAACTTTTCGGCACCATGGCACAGTGTCGGGGCACGACGAAGAAGGGGGCAAGGTGCAGGATCGAGGTTGCCCATGGCCATTATTGCAGGTACCATGGGCCGCAAGGAAGTAAGAAGGCTAGTAATAAGGCTACACGAAGTTATGTTGCACCGTTTCGGCAGGTTTCACCTGTGAAATCGGGAGGGTGGATCTACGTATTCACGTTGGACCATCTGGTAGAGCCGAAACCGAAGAAGCAGAGGTGGCTGCAAATGGCAGAACCTACCAGCAACAATGTTATAGACTACCATAGGGTGAACGAGTTCAGTCCGAAGCACGACATCCTAATCAAGGTCGGTTTCACGAGCACGACGCCGCGGAAACGGCTGAGCCAGTGGATGGAGCAGTGCAAGCAGAACTTTGTGCTCGTCGACCCGACGATGCTGCACACTATTGTGTGCTCTAAAAAGGACAAGTTTGACAGCATGCTGCACCGATTTTCGGCGATGCATCTGGGAAACAACTACCGGCAGTACGTGATGGAGGAGAAGGGATTCCGGTCCCGCAGCGCGTACAGTGCGGAGCAAGATATCCACAGGATTTTGCGGGAGCAGTACGGCTTTGGCAAGCTGTACTGTGATGGGTGCAAGGACCGGTCTGGTGGAGTGCATAGGGAGTGGTTCCTGGTGCCTCGAAAGGATATCCGGGAGATCTTCCGGTTAATAGACAGGGTGTGTAGAAACTAATAGATATTTAGAAACTGGATTACCAATGTATAGTAAAGGGTAGCTGTTAGACATTCTTGGAAATAAGCAAGAAGTCTTTTCAATTTTTTGGAGGGTATATAACAAGGTAACCAGCCAACCAGGGTTGTATGATGCCACTAACACAAACAGGACATGAACATAGTCCTTAAGTGGTGGTGATCACGGCCTCTAGCTACCACCCACATAACCTCCCCACACGGCAGTCCTTAGCGAGCCGAGGTGCGGAAATTTTTCAACCCCAGATCTGCAGGGCCAGCCTAATCTCTCCCGTAACTGACTAATAGTAACAGACCACAATGGGTGAGATTAAGGACGGATTTACGCTGACGATTCTGGGCTGCGGTGTCATGGGCACGGCCGTTCTGAACTCGATTCTCTCGTCGAAGTTTTCGCCGTACCCGGGAAAGATCTACGCCTGCACCGGCGAGGCCGCCTCTGCCAAGAAGCTGCAGGACACCTACGGAGAGAAGATCTCTGCCAGCTTCGGCGACAACTCTGCTGCCGTCGCCAAGGCCGACGTGATCATCCTGGCCTGCAAGCCGTACATGTGCGAGAAGATCATGGGCGGCGTGGAGTCGGCCATGAAGGGCCAGCTGCTGATCTCGCTGCTGGCCGGCTGGACGATCGACCAGCTCGTCGAAGTGTCTAAGCAGAGCCCCGTTGCCCGTGTGATGACCAACACTCCGGCCAAGTTCGGCTGCGGCATGGCCATCGTTTCGTTCTCGACTGAGGCCGAGCAGTACAAGTCGCTCGTGATGGACATGGTGGGCACCGTCGGCAAGGCCCTCGAGCTTCCCGAGAAGAACATGGATGCTGCCACCTCCCTGGTCGGCTCGGGCCCTGCCTTCTGCCTGCTGATGATGGAGGCACTCGCCGAAGGTGGTGTCAGAATGGGAATTCCTTACGCCGTCGCCAAGGACTGCGCCGCCAAGGTCATGGAGGGCACCGCCAAGATGGTCATGGAGACCGGCGAGCACCCCGAGGCCCTCAAGGCCCAGGTGTGCACTCCGGGCGGAACCACTATCGGCGGCCTGATGGTTATGGAGGACCACGCCGTCAGAAGCGCCATCAGCCGCGCCGTCGAGGAGGCAGCTAACATCGCCTCGGCCCTGGGCAAGAAGTGAGAGACCGAACGGGCGTCTGTCTATAATACGAATGCTATTTACCTATGTATGTGTTAAGCCCTGGACTTCTTGGCCCGGGACTTTCTTTTCTTTGGGGAGGAGCTAGGCGTCGTGGTCGTCTCAGCACTCTGAGCCCCATCTGCAGCCTCAGACTCAGGCTGCGGCTGCGGCTGCGGCTTCGACTGCGGCTTGTCCTCCTCGAACTCCTTCATGATCTTCTCGTACTCGGCCTCGTCCATCATCCGCTCGTACTGGGCGGCCTCACCCTCGTCCATCTCGCCGCGGTCGTACCGGCTCTTCATCTCCTGAAGCTTCTTCGACACCTCCTCCTGGCGCTTGTACTTCTCCTCGCGGAGCGTAGAGTACGTCAGGATACCAAACCAGGTCTCGAGGAAGCAGAAGGCAAAGACGGCCGAGTTGCACACCGGCACGTAATCGCCGAAGTAGCAGTAGATGCACATGCCGAAGAACCAGCACAGACGCAGGAACACGGCCGTGTCGAAGTAGACCACGTTGCCGTCAAGCAGCGAGCCGAGGTCGCACAGAATGTAGCCCGTGATGACGACTCCAATTGATCCGTAGATCTGGGTGTGCTCGTTGTAGACGAGCAGGGGCAGGTCCATGGCGGATCCGAGCACGACGACACCCGTGTACTCGAGGACAGCCTGCGGGTCGGTCAGCAGCTTGAAAGCGGTGAGCGAAAGAACAAAGATTCTGGCCCAGAGGAGGGACTTGGAAGAGAAGACGGCCATGGTATAAGGGGGTGAAAAGTTGCCTAACAAAAAATGGCTAACAAAAATTGGCTAACAAAAAACTGGCTAACAAAAAACTTAAAATGGCTTCTATAATCTCACCGGACATTCACTTCCTCAGAGCCTCGCTCACTCCCCGTTTAGGCAATATAATTACGATACTTTTTTTTCTGATAGCCCCCCCCCCCCAAATCTCACCCCACAACCTGCCATGCCTACCGTTGAGTACGCTCCCACGCTGGAGCCGACCGAGTCACAGTTTGCCGACCCGATCCGGTACCTGTCCTCGCCGGAGGTGATCAAGCTCGGCGAAAAGTATGGCGTGCTCAAAGTGCGCCCGCCCGTTGGCTGGCGCCCCAAGTTCGCCCTAGACAAGGACACTTTCAAGTTCCATACCCGCTTCCAGACCCTCAAGGAGCTCAGCCTCGTCAACCGCTCCCGCGACTACTTCTGGCAGGGCTTCAACAACTACCTGCGTATGAAGGGTAAGGCGCCGCTGAAGGCGTCGAAAAACCGCCGCAAGGGCCGCAAGGGCAGCAAGCGCAGCACCGATTCTAATGCTGCTGGCAGCAAAGAACCGGTCGACTACGACGGCTTCGTCAGCCTCAAGGACGGCCGCCGCACCCACATCTACGACATCTTTCTGTCGGGAAACTTCGAGCAGCTCAAGCCGCAAGTATACGACCACAGCCAGGAGATGCTGCACGACCTCGAGCGGTACTCCAAGTACGTCAAGCGCCAGCTCGCCAAGCCGTCGGAGACAACGGACTCGCTCGACAGGATGTTCGCCGGCCAGGAGGGCCCGCTCAGCCACACGGGCCGCCGCGGCCGCAGCTGCGCAATCTGCCACTCGTCAGGTGGCGACGGCAACAAGACGCTCATGTGCGACGGCTGCGACAGGGCCTTCCACATGGCCTGCCTCGACCCGCCGCTCAAGACCGTCCCTAAGAACGACTGGTTCTGCGACGAATGCCTCGAAGGTACCAACGGCGACTACGGATTCGAGGAGGACTTTGACAACATCTTCACCTTAAAAGAATTCGAGGAAGACTGCGCCGAGTTCAAGGAGGACTACTGCAAGGACCACCTGCACGGCGACCAGAACCCCTCCATCGCCACCTTGGAGAAGGAGTTCTGGAGCCTCGTCAGTGGCAAGCCGGGCACCGCTCCTGGATCTGACGAGGACACCGTCGAGGTCCGCTACGGTGCAGACATCCACAAGGAAGACCCAGCAGAGATCTCTGGCTTCCCGACGAGCACCAACCCGCTCGTCGATACCGAAAAGGAGGACTACTACGTCAACCACTTCTTCAACCTAACCAAGCTGCCCTTCGCCAAAGGCTCCCTCCTCAACTACATCAAGAGCGAGGACCGCGATAAGATCTCCGGTATGACCGTGCCGTGGATCTACGTTGGTTCGATGTTCTCGACCTTCTGCTGGCACAAGGAGGACCACTACACGATGAGCGCCAACTACTGCCACCAGGGCGCCGTCAAAAAATGGTACGGCATCCCGGCCTCCGACTGCGACCAGTTCGAGCACCTCTGCAAGGAGATGAGTCCGGACTCGTTCAAAAAGCAGCCTGACCTGATGCACCAGCTCGTGACTTTGATATCGCCCGACGAGATCAACCAGGCCAACCGTCGCGAGCAGATCAAGAGCAACTTCACCGCCAACGATGTGCACGTCTACACGATCGACCAAGGCCCGAACGAGTTCGCCATTACGTTCCCTAAGGTGTACCATGCCGGCTTCAACTGCGGCTTCAACGTCAACGAGGCCGTCAACTTCACGATGCCGTACTGGCTGCAGTTCGGCGAAGAGTCGATCGGCGAGTACCGGGAGGTGAAGAAGGAGAACGTGTTCAATCACTACAAGCTTTTGCGGAACATCATGGACACGACGCTCGACACCTCAGAGGACCTCAAGAAGGCATACGAGACGTTCCACCCGCAGGTCGTTGCGTGGATGATCCGGCGTGCCTTTGGCAGCTACTACAACAGCGTCGCACGGCACGCGCAGACGCTCGGCAACGAGCAGCTCGACTCGGCCATGAAGGACATGGTTCACAAGAACTACAGGGAGTTTTTGGCGGTGAAGAAAGAGAAGGAGCTCGAGAAGGAGCTCGAGGAGAAGAACGATGGCCGGAAGCGCCGCGGCCGGATGAGACGCATCAAACAAGAGGAGGAAGACGCCGAGGAGAACCCGGACGAGTACATCTGCCACGACTGCAAGTCGTTTGTGAACTTCCAGTGGGTCGAAATCGATCTTCTGAAGCTTTTGGCGCCAGTCCCTACTGAGACTGGCGCCAAGGGTGGCCACAAGCTTGACAAGGTGGAGGTGAAAATGGAGCCTGGCACCGAGGACCTCGAGACCGACCAGCTGCCGACGCCACAGCAGTCACCGGAGCAGGATCAGCAGTCAAAGTTTGAAGACACAGAGTCTGAGTGGGCGCAACTGATTGAGCGTGCGAAGAAGCGGGGGAGCGACGAGAAGGCCGAGGAAGATGAGGATAACGACGAGAAGAACAAGCGCCGGCGCCTGCGCCGGAAGGTGACTCCTGTGACGCGCGAGGTGATTGACGTCGAGGAGGACCCGGAGGAGACGCGGCGGCGGCGGATGGTGACACGGATGACGCAGAAGCGGCACCGGCACGAGAACTACGGCAAGCTCGTGCTGTGCCTGGACTGCCTGACGAAGGAGCTGGAGCACCTGGACGGGAACGGGTACAAGAAGCTGCTCAAGAGCGCGGTGCTGTTTGACGACAGCCGGTTTGAGGAGCTGCGCGAGTACCTGATCGACCGGGTGCAGCCAAAGATCGCTGCTGCAGGAATTCAGCTGCAATAAGCTGGGCCAAGCTATATAAATATGGATACACGGAATATAATTACAAAGTCAATATAGAGAGGTCCTGGGTCTCTCAGGGATTCTCCCAATTAGGCAACCCCTAGGAAACCCCTAACAGCCCAAGCCACCCCCCACCCAACTTTTCAGTCCGACCGGTGGGGCCGAGAAAAGGTCGCTCGCTGGTTTCGTTTCGACCACTCAATTGCCTCGCTCAATCGCGCTGCCACACTCTCGGCCCCTTCGCTCCCCCTTTCTTTCCCTCCCTCCGCCGGCAGCGTGCCCCGCACAAAAAATTTTTCACCCTTGGTTGGTCCAATGGATCCATTGCGAATTCGTGCCCTCCGGTCCGCGAAACAGGCGTCGGCCAGAGGCACTCTCAGTGGGCCTCGAGTTTTTTTTTTCGGGGGTACCGCTGCATTATTTTTTGAACTCTCCCTTTTTACCCCCCCCCGTCTTTTGCGATCAACTCATATAGTCCCAATCGTAAGATGGTTGCTAGACTCTTCGCTACTACTTCTAGAGCTGCCTTGAAGGCTGCCAAGGCTAACATTGCCTTCAACAGAGGTCTTGCCACCGCCGCCCCAACCAAGGGTAAGGTCACGTAAGTATAACCACCACAAACTACTAAGAAACCCCCTGAAAACCAACCGTCTGAGTTGGCTGCCGAAGGTGTCCCTAAAAGGACGCTCTGGTGCTCAGCAGCACTGGCGACTCTCACCTGGGCCACCACCACGCCTCTACAGGCGGCTGCCGAGTGCCAGTTGTCCCAATTGGCACCTTTAAGCCTGCTCGCTGAGATCGGACACGTCAAGTAAAGGCCAGGGCCTGAAGGAGGCCTAGGAGCACACCCGGGCGTATCGGAGCGACGTGACTGAGGGAATTGCAACTTGGAGATGACGGCGCTAACTACGGTGCCGTCATACCCTGCAAAAGTATCCAATTATCCCCCAGTTCCACGACACCTCTGGCTACCTACCCCCCAGTCTAACCCCTGTCCTCTCTTTTCCCCTGTTGCACTTTTTTTTTCTTTACCTTCTCGGCGAGGAGCGACGAAATTGTCGAATCAGAGCGCAGCATTTTTTTTCCAACCAGCGCATCCACCCCGGAAAAAACCCCCCAAAGTTTCTCTCAATTAGCTCTCTCCAAATTGGAGAAAAAATAATTGGCAGAGCGGGAAAGCCCCGAGGCACGACACCCCCTGGGGTGTGTTGTTGGAAGGAGCATCTGTCTCTGTCGGCATGTCTATTCAGGAGGTTTTGCAAAAACCATCACCGTAATATCCTTATACTAACCCCATTCCAGCTCCGTCATTGGTGCCGTCGTCGACGTTCAGTTCCCACCAGGACAGCTCCCAGCTATCCTGAACGCTCTCCAGATGGAGAACGGTGGCCACAAGCTGATCCTTGAGGTCTCCCAGCACCTGGGTGAGGACACCGTCAGAACCATTGCCATGGACGGTACCGAGGGTCTCGTCAGAGGCCAGGACGTCACTGACACTGGCGCTCCTATCTCCGTCCCTGTCGGCAGAGGCTGTCTCGGCCGTATCCTCAACGTCATTGGTGACCCAGTCGACGAGAGAGGACCTGTTGACTGCAAGGAGAGAAAGCCAATTCACGCCGACCCTCCTCTTTTCGTCGACCAGTCCACCGAGGCTCAGGTCCTCGAGACCGGTATCAAGGTCGTCGACCTCCTTGCCCCATACGCCAGAGGTGGTAAGATTGGCCTCTTCGGTGGTGCCGGTGTCGGTAAGACCGTCTTCATTCAGGAGCTGATCAACAACGTCGCCAAGGCCCACGGTGGTTTCTCTGTCTTCACCGGTGTCGGTGAGAGAACCCGTGAGGGTAACGACCTCTACAGAGAGATGCAGGAGACCGGTGTCATCAACCTCGACGGTGACTCCAAGGTCGCCCTCGTCTTCGGTCAGATGAACGAGCCTCCAGGAGCCCGTGCCCGTGTCGCCCTTACCGGTCTGACCATCGCTGAGTACTTCAGAGATGAGGAGGGTCAGGATGTGCTGCTCTTCATTGACAACATTTTCAGATTCACCCAGGCCGGTTCCGAGGTGTCCGCTCTGCTCGGTCGTATCCCATCTGCCGTCGGTTACCAGCCAACCCTGGCCACCGATATGGGTCTGCTCCAGGAGAGAATTACCACCACCACCAAGGGTTCCGTCACCTCCGTCCAGGCCGTTTACGTGCCAGCCGACGATTTGACTGACCCTGCTCCAGCTACCACTTTCGCCCACTTGGACGCCACCACTGTGCTTTCCCGTTCTATCTCTGAGCTCGGTATCTACCCTGCCGTCGACCCTCTTGACTCCAAGTCCAGACTTCTCGACGCCGACATTGTCGGCCAGGAGCACTATGACGTTGCCACCGGTGTCCAGGAGACTCTCCAGGCCTACAAGTCCCTCCAGGATATTATCGCCATTCTCGGTATGGACGAGCTGTCCGAGCAGGACAAGCTGACCGTCGAGAGAGCCAGAAAGATTCAGAGATTCCTCTCCCAGCCATTCTCGGTCGCTGAGGTCTTCACTGGTATCCCAGGTAAGCTCGTTAGACTCGACGAGACCGTCAAGTCCTTCAAGGACGTCCTTGCCGGCAAGTACGACAACCTGCCAGAGGCTGCCTTCTACATGGTCGGCGGTATCGAGGATGTCATCGCCAAGGCTGAGAAGATTGCTGCCGAGGAGGCTTAAAGGTGTCTAGACGAAAACAGCTGTTAAAGCCTCATGATCTCAAACTACACCTTTTTTAAATGATTTTATCCAAGAGATTCTCTACTTAGTTTCCCCTCTTCGTCCCGCATCCTTGGTATCCGCCAAGGTTCAGGGACAACTTGTGCAACTATGAATAGAAGTAACGTATAAATACGTATATACAGATCGTAAATTTTCCACTGCAACTTTTCAGCAGGGCTTTTTCGCGCCGGGCTTTTAGGCGTGTCAACTTTTCAGTCCACCTGTTCATTATGGATTCTTTCATTCACACCATCAGCCAGGCCGTCGACAAGCCGGGCTTCGACTGGAAGTCCCTTGTTATCGGATTCTCGGCCGCAAACTTCCTTTTCGAGACTTTCCTTAAGCTCAGACAGATCAGATGCGTCTCCAAGAACGGCGACAAGATCCCCGCCGAGCTCGACGGTAAGATCGACTCCGAGACTGCCCTCAAGTCGAGCAATTACAGTCTTGACAAGCTGAAGTTCAGCATTGTTTCGAGCCTGTATGGACTTGGACAGAACATTGCCGTCTACAAGTTCAACCTGCTGCCAAAGCTCTGGTCCGCTGCCGGTTCCTGGATGTCCTCCCTCCTCAGCAAGAGCCTCCTCCCTGCCTCCGCCTCCGGCATGATCACGCACTCGCTGCTGTTCTCTGCCGGCTTCATCGTTGCCTCCACTGTCCTGTCCATTCCAATCAGCTACTACAGCCACTTTGTTCTCGAGGAGAAGTACGGCTTCAACAAGCTCACCGTTAAGCTCTGGGTCACCGACATGCTCAAGAGCATCTTCGTCGGCCTGCTCGTTGGCGGCCCAATTCTGGCCGGATTCCTCAAGATCATCGACTACTTTGGCGACAAGTTCATGTACTACCTGTCCCTCTTCATGTTCGTCGTTCAGCTCCTCATGATCATCATCATTCCAAACTACATCCAGCCACTCTTCAACAAGTTCACCCCTCTCGAGGAAGGCGATCTCAAGACCTCCATCGAGAAGCTCGCTGACAAGAACAAGTTCCCTCTCGACAAGCTCTACGTCATGGACGGCTCGAAGAGATCCTCTCACTCCAATGCCTACTTCATGGGCCTCCCTTGGGGCTCCAAGCAGATTGTGCTGTTCGACACCTTGATTGACCAGTGCTCCGTCTCGCAGGTCGTCGCCGTCCTGGGACACGAGATCGGCCACTGGGCGCTCTCGCACACCACCAAGCTTCTTGCCATCAGCCAGGCTCACATGTTTGCCACCTTCACCCTCTTCGCTGCCTTCGTCAACAACGGCTCGTTCTACGACTCGTTCGGATTCACCAACGAGCACCCTATCCTCATCGGATTCCTGCTCTTCGGCGACCTCCTCGCACCAACCGACTCCGTTGCCCGCTTTGGACAGTCTCTCCTCTCTAGAACCTATGAGTACCAGGCCGACGAGTTCTCCACCAAGGAGGGCTACGGCGACGACCTTAAGGGCGCCCTGATCTCTCTCAACAAGGAGAACCTCAGCTCCCTCGTCGTCGACAACCTCTACTCGGCCTACACCTACGACCACCCACACCTCGTCGAGAGACTCAAGAATATCGACAAGGTCGAGGCCGATATGAAAAATGACGAAAAGAAGGCCCAGTAAACGATTTCTATATACCTATCTATATACACATAGTTAAAAATTGGAGAATGAGCGGGAAATTTCCCCAGATCTCTTGGAACATTCCCATTCAGGCAACGCGGCTACTAGAAGCGCCGGAGGAGAGCACCTGAAAATTAATAGATCTGCCCCTCTTTCCCCCGAGGAGCTTATATTTTTTTCTCTCTCTGCTAGCCCCGCTTTTTCAATCAGTCATAGAAGGAGCAATACGATGCACCGCTCACTGTCAAGGATATGCTCTGTTGTGGGTTTTGGTCAAAGGGCCCGGATGCTGGCCACAAGGACCGGTACTCCAGAGCTCTTCGCCCGTCCGGCAATCAAATCCGCAGAGAAAAGAGAGCTCATCCAGGACATCCTGAACTCCACTGCCACTAAGCGTGAGGCCAGGTACTACCTGAAGCGGTACCCGCTGCTCGACGAGAACAACATCTACAAACACCCAGACGACCAGCTGACAGATGCCAACGAAAAGTACGACCCGTACGTGGACGATCTCATCGACGACCATGACGACAAGCCGGCTCCGGACTCGCTCGTGGACGCTGGCGATGCCGGCACCGAGATCCACCTGGCGGACACCATCAGAGTGGTCCTGATAAGAATCAGAGGTCTCGGGGACCTCCCAGAAGACACTATCGAGGGAATTGGCAAGACACTCGAGAAGTGCATGAAGCTCGGCGCTTCCCCCGTGCTGGTGATGGAGGACCTACCTCAGGATGGTAAGTCTCGCTCGGCCGAGATGAGGGAATCCATGGAGCTCTGCCACAGGCTTATCAAGCTTCTTCAGGATACGTGCAACTTCCAACTGAGACCTATCCAGGGCCTCTTCCAGGTGGACGAGAATGGCCGGTCCAAGTTCACCATGCAGGAGCAGATCATGGTGCCGCTTTTCCAAGGAATAGTTCCCGTGTTGACGCCGTGGGTCGTTGACCAGAAGCAGCTTTCCGAGATGAAGGCATCGTCCTCTGATATCCTCAAGTATGCCATCGAGAACTTTGGAATGCTTGATAGACGGTTCAAAGCAGAGCGGAACAGCGACAAGGAGGATTTTGTCACAGTCGAGAAAGTGGTCTTCATAGATCCGCTGGGTGGAATCCCTTCGCTCGAGCGGTACCAGTCGAGCCATGTGTTCATCAACTTGCTTCAAGAGTATGACTCGTTGCTGAAAGAGGTGCCACAGTGCAATCTGGAAAAGGACGACAAGGAGCGCCACCTTCAGAACCTGAAGGATATGAACAAACTGCTTACATTGGCACCGAACGCTTCCGGTATTATCACGACTCCAAAGATCGCAACGTTACAAAGACACAAGAAAAACACCAACCCGATCATTCACAACATATTGACGGACAGACCGACGATCTCGTCCTCGCTCCCAGTCAATTTGACAAAGACTCCAATGCTCAACACGACCATTTTAAAGAAGGGCACACCCGTTGAAGTGTTGCTGTCTGACGATGGACTCGATCTGCGCCAGCTTGACAGAGAAGGAAAGATCTCTCTGGACAAATTGAAGCACCTCATTGACGACTCGTTTGGCAGAGACCTCGATATGGACCACTACCTGAACAGAATCAACGGTAAGGTTTCTGGCTTGATCATTGCCGGTGACTATGAGGCTGGAGCCATCCTCACCTGGGAGACGCCACCTACTGATTCATCGCGCAAGGTGGCATACTTGGACAAATTTGCCGTGCTGAAAAAGCTCCAAGGCCTCCCAGGCCTGGCTGACATCGTTTTTAAAGCGATGTTGCTCAGTTTCAAAGAGGAGCTCGTCTGGCGGAGCCGGATGGACAATCCAGTGAACAAGTGGTACTTTGACCGGTCTGTTGCCAACTGCAGAGTACCACAGAACCACCACTGGCGGATGTTTTACTCGGGCACGGGCAAGCCGTCTGCCAAGGACATTGAAGACTACAACGGCATCTGTGCTTCTATCGTTCCGTCCTTTAGACAATAAATATTTATATAAATAATAATGGTTTCAATCCAACATCTTGGACATGTATGGACCGTCGAGCTCGTATCCCAAGCGCTTGTAGTAATTGCGCACGCCGACTCCAGAGATGACACTGATCTTCTGGGAGCCGTGCTCCTCGCGGGCGATCTTCTCTGCCTCCTCCATGAGAAGAGTACCGAATCCTTGGTGCTGGAACTTTCTTGGGTCCCTCGAATGCAGTGGCACGACGGAGCCGTAGACGTGCAGCTCTCTGACGATCGACGTAGGCTGCTTCGTGTACTCCTTGCGGTAGGTGTACTTCTTGGAAGCCTTACGGAGACGGAGCATGCCGATGAGGATGTCCTGCTTAGGGTCCTCGTACGACAAGAAGGTCTCCCATCCACCGTTGGCATAGTAGTCCCTTCTGATCAGCTCGACCTGGTCGGGCTTCACCTTGTGGTGGATGTCCTTGATGCCGACCTCTCTCGTTCTGACGTCTCTGCAGCTCGTGCCGAAATCCTTCATTCTGGCCAACGCCAACTCCCTCAAGTTACCGTTGTCAACACCAGAAGTGACCAGTGGCATAGGAATATCACGCTGCACACGGTAGATACGGGTCCAAGGCGGGACGAGTGCAAGAATGCGGGCCACCAGGTCGATCAGCATGTTAGCGTTGTATGACTTGTACATGCCGTTCTTCCACAGCTCGTACAGTCCCGTACCACGGATGACGAGCGTTGGATACAACTTCAAGCCATCGGTACGGAAGGATGGACTTTCAAAGTACTCCTTGAACTGCTCGAGGTCTCTCTCCATGCCCACGTTGGGCAGGTCCGGCATCATGTGCGAGACGACCTTGTAGCCGGCATCCTTGGCCCAGCAGAAAGTCTCGCAGACGGCCTTGACGGTGTGGCCACGGTTGGTGTCACGGGCAACGTCCTCGTAGACGGACTGGACACCGATCTCGAGACGGGTGCAGCCGTAGCGGAGCATGTCGTCCAGATGCGTCTGGGTGCAGTAGTCCGGACGGGTCTCGATGGTGATACCGACACACTTTGTCAGGGACTGCTGAGAGAACTCAACGGCCTCATCTAGGTCGGTGCCGCAGTAGCCTGTGAGCGCGTTGTGCAGCTGCGTGATGAAACCCTCCCTGTAGTCCTTAGGGAGAGACATGAAGGTACCTCCCATGACGATGTACTCGACCTTATCGACCGGGTGGCCGAGCTGCCGGAGCTGCTCAATACGGCCCCTGGCCTGTTCATAAGGGTCATAGCGGGCCCTAATGGCACGCATCGAAGTCGGCTCGTATCCGGTGTAAGACTGCGTCGAATACTCAAAGTCCGAGTCCGGGCCGCCCGGACAGTAGACGCAGATGTTACCAGTGTATGCAATGTGAGGGCAGCGGTGCGGCTTGCACATGACAGCCACGACGGCGACACCAGACGCGGTACGCACGGGCTTGGCCTTCAGTTTAGGGAGCAGGTACTTCTTGTACTGGTCCGGAATAGACGAGATGACGTCCGTCAGCCTTGGCTGGGACTTGAGCTTGTACTTCTTAGCGTTTTTGATGATAATACCGTTCAGCTTGATCTCCGTGCCCTCCTTGAGGGCAGCCATCAAATCCAAAGAGATGTCACCACAACACTGCACAAACCTCTCGCTCTCCGGAGCGAGCTTTGGCCTGTTCTTTGGCCCCTTCGGACCCTTTCGACCTGCCATATCTAACCTTTGAAATCCTTAGTTTTTTTTTCCAAATTTTTTTTTTCCTCTTATAAAGCTCACCCATTTTAGGCAGAAAGAGAGGGAGGGCCCATAATCCATAATCTACTAGTCGGCTGGCTCTCTCTCGCTCTCGCCCCAGCCTGAAGTTAACACGACCAAGCTTTTTTTTTGTTGATCTCGGTGGCACGAAAAAAAATAATAGGCGGAGACTCCCAAGTGTATATATATCGTTTATAGCCCCACGCCTTATTCACCGGATATGGCTAAAAAGCACAAGAAATCCAAGAAGAACAACAAGAAACAGCGGAAGCCGAGCGGAGCTGTAGTTCCTGGTACGGCTGTGGACTCTTCTGGGTCTGCAAGCGCCGCTCCGACGCCCGACGTCACTTCTGAGTCAATTGTTACGAGTCCAGATCAGAGTGTCTCTGAGGACACGACGGTCGCCTCTGAGAACACCGAAAGCCCTCAGGAGGTGCAACAGGACGAGAGTCTTGCTGTTGCCGTCGAGGAGTTCGAGAAGATCCCAGAGGCACCTATCCCCAAGCAGGAATCGGAGGTTGACGAGTCTCCAAAGGCCGCTGAACCCGTTGAAGTCGTAACCCCTGCCACATCTTTCCCCGCTACGGAGACCGCACCTGCTCCAGACACCACCGCCGAGCTGTCTGCCGAGACCATTGCCGTCCCTGTTGCTGTTGAGACCGAAGTGATCTCTGCCGAGGACGGTGGCGCGAAAATAGAACTCGGTGCCGTGCCGGCAGTTCCAGCGGAGACTCCGCTGACGTCCAAGGGGCCTGGCTCTGCCGCCCTCGCCGCTGACGTCATTGACGTTGAGAAGCTTCCGGAGGAGCCAATCCCACAGGAAGAGCCTGCAGCAGCAATTGCGTCCCCAATTCCAGAGGAGCCAATCCCACAGGAAGAGCCTGCAGCAGCAATTGCGTCCCCAGTTCGAGAGGATCCAATTCAAGAGGAACCTGTCGCAGTTGAAGACGATATCCTCCGCAACGAGGACGGCTCGGCCACCGTCGAGCTTGGCGCAGTTCTTGCCGTGCCCGCTGAGGCAGAGAAGATGCCATGGGATGATGAGGAGACAACCGAATCGTTGCCATGGGAGCAGCCAGTGTCTACTGCCACTGACGTCCCTGCCACATCTGCTCCTGTGTCTGTCAAGCCAGCCCACCCAACCATCTTTGAACAGGCTGCCAGCCAGGCTACAGAGATCGACCACGGCCTGGGCCTTGAGGCACCATCTCGTGAGCCTAAGGCGCCACTGGTTTCCAAGCCTGCCGATGCCCCACTGCCACAAGTGCCAACGGAGTCGGCACTTCCTTGGGAGAATTCCCCAGAGAAGACACAAGGTCAGCCGCAAGAGCAGCAGCAGATGCCATGGGACACTGATGCTGCAGAGGGAGATGGCGATTCATCGTTCCTTCAAAACCTGGAGTCTGAGGTCCAGAAGAGTGCGCCAGCTGCACAGGCCCCAGCTGCACAGGCCCCAGCTGAACAGGCCCCAGTTGCCCCTCTCTCACCGTCCCGTCAGACCTCCTTGCCATCTGGAACGGAGCATGCAGCGTCAATTGACGAAAAGCTGAGCTTCCTCGACGAGGATGAGGACATTCTTCTCGACGACATCATGGATGATGAGCTGCTCGAGGACGACGCCGCTGTACAGACACCTGCTGCCGCTGCCCCAGTTGTCGCCGCGGCTCCAGTACTGGCACCTTCACAGACACAGCCTGCCCCTGCTCAGAAATATGCACCTGCTAACGTCAATCAGTATGCACCACCTGCAGCTGCAGTTGCATCTGCATCTGCTAATGCGTTCAGACCAAACCAGAGACTATCCTTCTCTGCCTCGACGGTTCCACGTGCAATTTCTCCCGTGGGAAGTGTTGGCTCTATCAAGCAACAGCTTCAAGAGCAAGGCTCTTCTAAGCACAAGCAACTTGTGCAGAAGCTGGAGACTGAAAAACATAGAAGCGATGCGTACGATTTCCCAGACGATTTGCTCAGCAAGTTCCAGCAGCCTACCCTGCGTGCAAAGTCTCCTCAACAGAGTATCTACACCCGGGTGGAAACGCTGAAACAAAAAATACAACCACAGCCTTCTACCCCTGGCGCTCCACCACAGTCTCAGCAGTCTGCTCAGTCACTGCCAACTCAGCAGCTTCCTCAACAGCCTCCTCAGCAAGCTGCTCCGCCAAGAGCAAACCCATATGCTCCAAAGGTTCAGCATGTGCCACCTACTGCATCGGCTCCAACGGGACCACCTGCTCCACCTATTCCTCCAAGCCCTCGTGGACCAAACTTTGTTCAGCCAAACATTCCAACTGCAACAACTGCAATCCCACATGCACCGGCTCACAAGGATGCATTCTTCGCGGAGCTGCCAGTGTCAAGCAATGTGTCTACTGTTTCATCCGCTAGGAACCCATACGGTCAGGTGTCAAACACCCCATCGATTGCTTCCGATTCCATAAAGGGGGGAAACGCTTATGGGGCTCGGAATCAGTATGCTCCACAGCAACCACAACCACAGCAGCCTTACCCACAGCAGTCTCAGCCACCGCAGTCCCAACTGAACCTCCCACCAAATGCTACTACTCCGACATCGCCAGTTGGAAGAAAGTCGAATCCATACGCTCCTGCCGAAGTCGGAGGACATGCCAGAACACTGTCTACTGCCTCCAACCCTAGAAACATCAATGCCCGTGTTGTTCCTGTGCCTAGAAGAACTTCTGTGAGCGAGGCTCCAGGACAACAGACAACTCCAATGAGAGGTGCAAGTGGCTCCAGCGCCAATGGTGCTAACAGGTTCGGTTCTCCGCACGTTCAAATGCAAGGTGCACCGGGATACCAGCCAGGCATGCAGCCAGGTTCTATGGGAATGCCTCCAAACATGCAACAATCCTATGGTCAACATCCAGTTCCTGGATATGGCCCGGGTAATGCATACAATCCACAGCAACAACTCAACCAGCAGCAATACCCAGTGCCTCAGATGTCTCAGATGGGTGCCAACGCCAGAACACACCGTCCAACCGTTTCGATTGATGCTGTCTATGGCGATCAACAAACATCGGCATCTAGCTCAAGCTCTAGACGGCCACGCAGCAAGTCCAACAAAATGCTTCCTCCAATGAGCCCTAACGGCCAACGGAAGATGTCTGCCTTCCCAACCCCTGCCCTGTCTGGACCTGCACCTGTTGTGCTGAACCCAGAAAACCTCGTCCGCCGCCAGTGGCCGCTTTTCAGCTTCTCTGCCAGCGGTAAGACTGCCTCGATGATTCCTAACTCTGACGGATACGGTGGCAGGATTATGAACATCAACGTTGAGCCCTTGACGAATTACTACCATGAGGATCAGCTCAGCACAAAGTTCCCTGGACCACTTACCAAGGGCAAGTCCCGCCGTAAGGATCTGGAGAAGTGGCTTAACGAAAAGATTGCCTCCACCGGGGCTGGAGATCCAACCTTCGCTTGTACCACGGCTTCTGATATGCTTTGGCGTATCCTTCATGTGATTTGCACTGACGTTTTAAAGCCAGGGGATATCACCAGCAAGGAGTACTATGAGAAGGTGGTTGGCGCATTGAACCCTGGTTCCAAGGTTGCAAACGCTCATCAGCAGCAAATGGATCTTATGGCACTTTCCCGTGCTGCTAACAACGGTGGAGCATCGTCGAAGCCGTTCAATGCACATGAGATCGACCAACAGGGAATCACGCGCATCTACAGCCTTCTTGAAGGTGGTCAAACAGAGACCGCTCTTGAATACTGTATCTCTGAAGATGACTGGGCACTCGCCTTTACCATCGCCGGTATGATGGGTCCAGCAGCTACCTCTGAGGTCGTCAAACTCTACACCTTGAAGAGATTCCGTGGCGACGATACCACTGACCAGATGATGTCATTCTTTGTTAATGCCAGCGCCGGAGGCACAGGATTTACCTCCAACCCGTCCTGGCTGGTCGAAAACTTTGCCTCTGTTGCACAATTCATTTTGCTTTCTACTGCACAGCCAGGCCAGACTATGGCCCAGATGGCGGTTTCTCTATTCAACTCTGGTCATCTGGAGCACGCTATGGTTTGCTACGTGCTTGCAGGTCAGTTCGCTACTCCACCAGTGTTCCCAATCGATATTGAGTCTGCGCTGGCACTCGAGGCGTTTGAGTTCCTTTTGATTGATTCTCAAAATGTCTCTGTCAACATCGGTTCTGCTGGATTTGGATGGATGCTCCCTATCAAGACGAACCATGGTGGATATCTTGCCGATTTGGGAGCTGTTACCGAGGCCAAAAAATATGCCGATGCCGTTGAGTCCGCTATGGCTTCCAAGCAACTTCCATATGGACCAGCCGAGGTTCTCAACCAGAAGCATCTCTCTGAGAGACTTGCACAGACATCTGGTTCGGGCCAAGGCTGGCTTGGAGGTAAACTGAAGGTCTGGGATCACTTGGACAAGTCGTTCAACAAGTTTGTGGCTGGAGAGGAGCTTCCTGCGGAATCGACGAAACCAAAGTCAGAGGTTTTCTCAAACTTTTCGTCTCCTGTGCCTTCAAGATCTGCCTCGAGACTTGATCTTAACAACCTGTCAAACAACGTGCAGACTCCTCCGCTGGGATCCCATCCTAGTACGGCCCAGTTCTCTCCGTACTCTCCAATCAATAGTACTGGAGTTGTGACACCTAATTTCAACTCGGCAGCGTCATATGCAATTGGCGGACCTGCACCTGTTCGCTCTGCTGACGCTGGACCTTACGCCCCTCCACACCAGAGAACATCTAGAAAGCCATCCGTCTACACTCCGACCGCTCTTTCGCCTGTCACATCGAAGGCCACTTTGGCCGGAGCTGGATCTGGAACCGGAACCGGACAGAATTTCCCTCTGCCAAGCAAGTCTCCGTATGATCCTCACGGATCTTATGGTCACTCCATGCAACACCCACAGAGGGCTCAATTACAGCAGGCCAAGAGCTCACCGGCACTTCAACAGATTAAGAGTTCGCCGTCTCTCTCACATGGCAGTATCGCATCTCACCAACCTCCACCTGCAATTCCAGCTGCCACTTCAGCACGTATGCACTCTCCACCTGTGGCTGCTCCACCGCGCTTGAACTCTCCTCCACCAAGGGTGAGTTCGCCACCAGTGGCTGCTCCACCAAGAGTGGCCTCTCCACCGGTGGCTGCACCACCACGCATGCATTCCCCACCAGTGTCCACTTCGCCAGTGCCCACGGCGCCTGTTACTTCTGCTCCGCCTAAGCCTCATGTTGCAAACACCTTACCACCAAAGCCTACACGTCCAGAGGTTAAGGCTGAGCCTGTGGCACCACCACCCCCAAGGCCGGCTAGTAAGGTCGCTTCTCCAGTGCGCTCTCCTGCAGTTGTTGCTCCAACTCCCTACGCCATCCACAACCCAGAAACCTTGGATTCTATGGTCGCCGAGTCTACTCGTGACGAGATTGACATTGCTCGTCCTCATTCGCCATTGAAGGCTCATTCCCCACCACCACAGATGCCGGTTGATCCAGTCGAAGAGCTGGCCAGCGAACTTGTCACAGAGGAACCAACTGCTGCTTCCGACATCTTGAGCAGAGAGAGAACTCTTGAGCACAAGGTCGATGCCAGTGCCGAGAAGGAAGCTCAGGAGGCTACTGACTCAAACGAGCCGGTGCCAGAACTAGAGCAGAAATCAGATGTCAAGCCTGAAACCCCCTCGGAGCCGGCACAAAAGCCTGAAGAGCCGAAGGTTGAAGAGCCAAATGCTGAAGAGCCAAAGAAGGAGGAGGCCAAGCCTGAAGAGCCAAAGCCTGAAGAGCTGAAGGTTGAAGAGCCAAAGGTTGAAGAGCCAAAGGTTGAAGAGCCAAAGGTTGAAGAGCCAAATGTTGAAGAGCCAAAGGTTGAAGAGCCAAAGAAGGAGGAGGCCAAACCTGAAGAAAAGCCTGAGTCGAAGTCGCCGGAGGTCGCTCCAAAGCAACGCAACGTTACTTCACCTGCCAACCCTTACGCACCTCGTAAGACGCATGCTTCTCGCAAGCCAACCAACCCATATGCCAACATGTACCAGCCGAGAAGCGTGTCTTCTGCACCAGTGAATTCTCCATATGCACCAGCAGCAACTTCTACAACTTCCCCGGCATCTCCTGCCAAAGAGTCCGCACCAGTTGATACACAGGAAAGTTCCCAATTGAACGACATGGGTATCCCTACTGATATGGGAGAATACGACATGTACAGCTTTGGAGGCTATAACGTTCCACCACCTGGTACAAACGCTCCAGAGCCTGTGCAACAAGATGCCATTCAGGAGGAGCCTGAAAAGTTGGAACCCGTGCGTGACATCCTTGGCGAGTTTGACGGAGGAAACGAGACAGTTCAATTCCGTGGTTCGATGTATGGTGACAACAACAATGACGACAACGAAGGAGTTCCTGCTCCTCTTCTGAACCCAGGAGTTCGTCTGCGCAACATGTTCAGCCCTCCTCATTCTCCAGTCTCTAGAATGTCGTCGAGATTATCGAGCGTTTCTGGTAACGAGACGGTGAACTCTGACGTTCGAAAGAGTGCCATGTTCACGATCACTGAGGCCAAGAAGGTGTATGCCAACGACGCCGACGAGGAAGAGTACATGGATGATATCATCGATGAGGATGACGACGAGGACGACGATGCAGCTGCACTTGCGGCAGCTGCTGCTGCCGCCCAGAAGCGTCTCCAGGAGGAAGAACAGAAAAAGAAGGAGGCAGAAGAGAAGGAGCGGCAAGAAAGCAAGAAGGCTGGCAACGAGAAGAAGGTGCGGAAGAGAAAGTCGGGCTGGTTTGACTGGATGGGTAAGGGCGGCGACGATTCGCCTAAGCCGATCAAGGCCAAGATGGGCGAGGAGAACCATTTTGTCTACGACCCTGAGCTGAAGCGTTGGATTAATAAGGACAAGCCTCTGGAAGAACAGATCCAGGCCACTCCACCACCTCCTCCTCCCGGAAAGAAGGCTGGTGGAAGCCGTCCTTCTGCTACTGCTCCACCATCCCGGGTTACCTCTCAAGCTGGCGCTCCACCTCCTCGTGCAGTTTCTGGAGCTCCACCCGCAATGGGATCCTCTTCTACTAAGAAGAGTGACAACCTTGATGATCTTCTGGGACTTGCTGGAGGCCCGGGAGGCCCAAGACCATCTCGTTCCAGACGTGGCCCAAGAAGGGGCTATGTGGACGTTATGTCTCAGCGAAGATGATGATGACGACGACGACGACGATGATGATGATACCATGATCATTACGGTATGATTGTGTCTATATATAGCAAAATGATACAAGAATGTGATATCAGACGATCGTCAGCGAAGGGAGGATCGAGCCAACATCCTGGAGTGCGAGAAGCTTGAGCGTAAGCTTTGGAAGGTTGAGCAGGAAGACGCGCAGATGGTGGTCTATGGAACCTATCACTAGGTAATAGGTGCTACGATTAATGCGCTTGAGCTGTGTGGAAGAGATAGTGCCGATAGTCGGCACTTTGAACTCCTTGATGACCTCCTCCTCAACGGTATCCATAATGGCGACGAGATTGAACGAATCAAGGAGGAGTATATGCGTTGAGTCCAGCCTGTATATCTTTCTGAGCGGATAGTTTGAGATCTGGAACTTGTCGACAGCGACGGATGTGATCTGAGGACGGTGCAATATGAGCTGGCCGAACTTGGTGATTGCCCAGATGGTGACATCGAGCGCAGAAATCTGGCCGGCCTCAGGGAGCACGAGCGCGTCCTTGATCCAGGGGAAATCAATACCGTCGTTCGAGCAGCGGTTTACTGCCGAGTACCCTTTCCAGACAGGTTCCACGCGGGTCATTCTCTCCTGGATGACATACATGAGCGGGTTGGAGAAGCCTGGGTCGGTCACCCTGTGATATAGATCTGAGAGGTCGTATATCTCGACGCCATGACCGTAACCTCCGACAATGACGCGGAACGGGTCCCCGTCGAACGTTGCACAGAACTCGACGGGCTCGTTTACCATTGCAAAGAACTGCCGGCTTTCACGCTCACTGTCACGTTCATCGACGGCAGATATGCACTGGATGGATAAGAGCCCCCTGTTGGAGCAGCTGACGAGGTACCCAGAGACCTCTTCCAAGAAGACGATGAAGTCAGAGCTTGACCGTGTCAGGCTCGGCAGGCACCGGATGACCTGGAATTGACATTTGCCATCACCAGTGGGCTCTCTGTACAGCGTGCTGACATGATTGACGCGCGACATCGCCACGTACCTGCTGCCGTCGTGCTCGAAGGACGTCATGGCAGAGACCATACTGGAATCTGGGGAACTGTAGGGGCTCGGCAAAATCGGCCCTAGCTTGATCGATCCGCCATTGGGGATGACGGAGACTTCTGTTGTGAGCGTTAGTATGAGAATCAGAGCTGGTGCACCTTTGCAATGCGATCTGTCACTTACCCGAAACATCGTGCGCCAGCCGCGGCGTCGCCAAGACAATCTTCATGGCCTAAATAAGGTAGAGTTTTTTCAGGGTCTGTCGCGTACAACTATTGACGTGAGGGAGGAGAGAGCCGATAGGGAAGAGCTGGGGAAGAGCTGGGGAAGAGCTGGGGAAGAGCTGGGGTAAAAGTCGGAGAGTGTCGGGCATTAGGCTGTATCTATAGTCAAGTCAGGTTACTTTTCTTTAAATAGATCTATCGTGTGAACTATTACTTACACTTCTACTTCGATTCTCCGAAGTACTTATGGCTACATCTTCGTCTTTATTTATAGATGACTTGGGGGAAGTCTTAAGGGACTTCTGAACTTCACGATTCTTTTGCAATAATATACCAAAAACGTTCACAATAGATACCCTCAGGACCCAGAGGACTACCCCAGCACCAAATATGCATGTCAACCTGCCCCCAGCCCCCCCAGACCTACACCTGACATTAGTCTCCGCCGCCTGCAGTCCCTAGTATTTTTTACACCGCACCGCCGCAACTTATTCTGGAATATTTCTAGCGACTTGTTAACTCCATAGATACGAGCCATGTCGCAAGGATTCTCGGTAGATGTTCCTGTAACAAACCTGGATGCTCGGGATGAAGACGAGTTCCGGATCGATGACGATTCCGGCTCTATTCTGAGCAACAACAGCGACACACTGGGCTTCACCGCGCCCCCAGAGACCTTCTTCACCAAATTCCAGAACCGGCTATCTCGATTTGTGCATAGAAACGGTAACGGCGGAAACCAGCCATACAAGTACGCCGGCGAGTCGATCGAGATGTACGATCGGGACAACCCGGAGTCTGCACGCTCGACATCGAGTTTCGCCGACATGGACAACTTCCCGCACTCACCGAAGCCTAGCAAGCGGTCCCGGATCCTGCTCTTTGGCGGTGTGGCATTCGCTATTGCTGCAGTGATCGCAGTGTCCATTCTGTGGGCCATCACACGTCCGCCACCTAAGAAGCAGAACGGGAAGACGCTGCTCACGAACGGCAAGGGTGAGAACTTTTACCCTACGACACTGGTCATTTCTCTCGACGGCTTCCACCCGTACTACATCTCCAAGGCGCTGACCCCGTTCATGCATAAGCTGCTCACCGAGATGGACAGCTACTATCCACCATACATGGAGCCCGTCAACCCATCGCTCACTTTCGTCAACCACTACACTATGGTGACGGGATTGCAGCCGATCAACCACGGCATCGTCGCCAACAGCTTCTACGACCCGCAGATGAAGAAGCGGTTCGTCGGCAGCAACAACTCAGTGGCGCTGGACCTGAACTGGTGGGGTGGCGAACCGGTCTGGTCGACCGCCGTCAACCAGGGGATCCCTGCCGCCATCCACATGTGGCCTGGAAGCGAGGTGCCGTGGCCTAAGGGTAAGGCACCGATGTACGCCGACAAGTTCAACAAGACCGAGGAGCTCAGCAAGAAGCACGGCCGCCTATTCAGTTGGTTGGACCAGCCGATCGAGGAGAGGCCGGAGTTGATCCTGTCGTACGTGCCGAACATCGACACAGTGGGCCACCACTCCGGAATTGCTGGCGATGAATTGAAAAAGGAGCTGACCAAGGTCGACTCCTACATCGAGTCGATCTACAAGGGTCTCGAGGACAGGAACCTGCAGAACATTGTGAACGTCATCCTGGTGTCGGACCATGGAATGGCTCCAACGTCCAACCAGCGCCTGCTGTACTTGGATGACATCGCTGGCCCCGACTTCCTCCCTAAGATCGAGTACCGTGACGGATGGCCACTCTGCGGAATCCGCCCGGCGGACGACAACGACATCGAGCCGATGTACACCGAGATGTACAAGCGGTGGCAGAAGGACCCTAGCCGGAAGCACTACGACATCTACAAGAAGGAAGAGGTCGGAGAGCACCTGTTCGGTGGATCGAACCCTAAGTACGAGAGCCGTATCGCTCCTATCTGGATTATTCCTAAACAGGGCTGGTCGATAACTACCAAGGAGGAACTGAAGAACAACGGCGGCAAGTATACTCCACTGGGTGTCCACGGCTACAGCAAGAAGGACGTGATCATGCGTGCCCTGTTTGTCGGAACCGGCCCATACTTTGACAATAAGCTCGTCAAGGACGGAGACGAGAAGGCCAACAAGGACTCGCCTACCCTGCTTGAGCCGTTCGAGAACATCCAGGTGTATGGTATGATCTGCGAGTCGTTGGGACTCAAGCCCGCTAGTAACGATGGCACCTCTGGTTTCCTCACCACCGACCGGATCGTCAAGGAGTTCACCGAGGATAAGGTGTACCCAGACCTGCCTTTTGCTACTGAGACATTGGATGTTGACTCCACGTACGCCGAACTGTTCTATACCGCCGGCTGGAAGGCCAAGACGGAGTCGACCGATTCGGATGACAAGTCTGCCACGAAGGTCGATGATTCCGCTGATAAGTCTACCAAGGAGGCCGAGAAGGAGGCCGAGAAGGAGGCCGAGAAGGCAGATGAAGAGGCCGAGAAGGCAGATGAAGAGGCCGACAAGGAAGCCGCTGAGGAGCATGCTGACGAGAACCAGAAAGAGGCCGCTCAGGAGGAAGAGGAGGCTGCAGAGGAGGCTGCAGAGGAGGCCGCAGAGGAGGAGATCGAGGAGGCTTACGAAGAGGCAGCTGAAGAGGCCGCCGAGGAAGCTGCCGAATCTGCCGACGGATCCTCAGACAGCGCCAACTCCGACATGTCAGACACTGGCGAATCTACAGACGCTACCGACGAGGATTACTACGGCGACGATAAGGCTGCCGAGAACGCTGACGACAGCTGGAGTTCCTGGTGGAGCAACGTGGGAAACTCTGTTGGCGACGCATTCAATGACGCTGTGGATACGGTGGGTGACAAGATCGATGACATTGAGAACTCGCTCGGTCTGTCGGACTCGGGATCGGCAGCAGATGGCTCCGGCGACTCCGACTGATAAAAAAAAACCGTGCATTTCGTGCTAGACTACCCGAATAGGCAATCTCTCCTCAAACTCTTGGGGAAAAATGTTTTTTTTTTTTTTTTTTTTTTTTTTTCGATGTGCGGGTGACCCGAAAAATTTGCTATCTATACGATAACAGGGCTTTCCTTATCACAGGGACATTCGCTATATAGACGCCACTTTGACCGGACAGGGTTGCAAAATAAAAGCAACTTCCCCAGAGCTCAGGCCGAGTGCAACATCTGAGTAATCAAAAGAAGGAGATCTAGAAAAGGACAAAGGGAAAAAGAGTCCTATAAAAGTATGGTTCTGACTACGTCACCTACTATGGCCCCTGAACAGCTGGCTGCTCTTTCGATCCACGACGGGCGGTCGCCGCGACACAGAGGCAGTGTGACATACAGTCCAGGCGGCGGCACGGTGGTTTCGGGCTTCACGGTTGAGGCCGAGGACGAGAACGGCCGCAGGAACAACAGCACGACACAGCCAAGAGACATCGCAAGACCTACTACTACACAGCAGCACCCACACGGTACCATGAAATCGGACTCCCCAGAGTTGCTGGCAACTTCTGTGGGTGAAGGCCTCGGCGGGCAGCTAGTGCCATCCTCGTCGAATATCTCGCTTCTGTCGCTGAACACGAATAACGGAGTGACTGTCGGATCGGTGAGCTCGAACGGGCCGAACAGCCCGGTGATGAACGACCCGTGGCACCAGAACGTCCAGCGGAACCTCAACCAGCAGCGATTCCCGTCTGGCGTGTTTCAGAGCGGTGGTGCCGTGCACACTCCGCTGGCCAACTCACGGTCGGGAACGCCGGTGGCATTACAACCACAAGCACAGACACAACCCATACCCCCACCAGCACCACAGCAGCAGAAGCAGCAGCAGCAACAGCAGCAGCCAATGCAGCCAATGCAGCCAATGCAAAAAAGCCCAAGACTCTCGAGACCGTCTGCTGTGGCCGCGATGACTGGCCGGTCCGTCAACCAGAGCCCAGAGTCGCCAGATCTGGGCCCCGTGTCTGCATCGGGTTCGCCGTCGTGCTTCTACCTGACGGACCACTCGCCGCCAAGCTCTTTGCAGTCGTCGTACTTCAACCTGGCGATGTCGCAGCTGAACACCCGTGCACACAGCGGTACTTCGCTGGCCGCCATCGGCGCAGCTCCGTCTGGATCGGCACCTAGACCTACGAGGCTGCGAATGCGTCCGACGCTGTCGCAGTCGAGCTCTCTGTGCGAGTCGATAGGTCCCAACTCCCCAAGTGGGAAGGGCATCCCAATCGGCGGGAAGTCACCAGAGTTTCTGCCAGTCTCTTCTACACTCCCCTCAATGACCCCATTGGAGCTCTCTATAGATACCGACGGGGGTGCTACGGACGGGGTGCATGAAGTTGATCCGGAAAATGAAACTCTTGCAGGAAGCGAGGGTACCGCGGGGTCGGACAGCGAACACCTGAATTTAGAAAGCCGGGATGCCGAGAATAGAAACACCAAGGATCCAAGAGACAGCCACAATTGCGACGGGGACCGCGACGGGGACCGAGACGGGGACCACGACGGGGACCACGACGACGATGTGTTCGGGGAACATATCAGCGAACGCGACCTATGATTGTGACTGCATACACTAACACTACAGCCATACATACACATTTTTATATAGATACAGTAACACACATACACATAGAGGGAAACTGGTACAACGGTGCAGCGACAATAAAAGTGACGCGATTGAAAAATCCGAGAGCTTCTAAAGATAGATAGTTCACGGTACAGGGTACAGGGTACACGGCCCGCCCAGGGACCCCGCACGTCCCCGCAACAAACGGAACCGATATTCCGCATGCACAAGGGACGTTCCTGTGAATACCGAGAGAAAGTCGAACTAAGTGAGGAAATCTCCGATTGGATTAGTGGAGGTGGTGAAGCGTCCGAAAATAGAAGCAAGCGCGAACTAAAACCCAGAAGTGCAAGCCGCGGCGGGATTCAATCTATTAATACTTTTAATGTTGCATGGGCTAACTAAGGGAGGAGGGTACAATAGGGTCGGGTCCACAGCAGAGGAGGGACAAAGCCAGGGGGAAATCTCGGGGAATGAACAACGTGTAGCGTGGAACGTTTAGCCCTAATGACCCTGCTTAATGATCGGTCCCCCAAATGCCCAGATCAGGCCAGCGCTTAAGGCGGGGGACGGCCGGAAATAACATCCCATCTCAGGCGGGGACTCCACCGAGGAGACTCGCGAGAAACCTGGGAGAGGTTGTCATTTGAATCGGCAGCGAACGTCCAATTAGCTCAATGGGCGCCCCACTAGATGCTGCAGCCGTGGGAGAATCCCGCGTTGGTTGCGCTGCATTGACCAAAAGTTCACCGCCTGCAGCAGCACAGGCGGATGCCAAGAAGCGCGCACCACACACTCACTGTACAATGCGGGTGCCCTGAATCGGTTACTTTCTATATATAACTTCAAATTTTTATACCTGGGAAAAAAATAAATCGATACCCTCAAGTATATAGCCTGGGCAGATACACATTCCCTGCACCAAGCGCAATTCACACACTTGATTCTTGGCAGCCATGGGTAGAAGAAAGATCGAGATCCAACCAATCGAGGACGATCGAAACCGCACGGTCACCTTCGTCAAGCGCAAGGCCGGCCTCTTCAAGAAGGCCCACGAGCTCGCCGTGCTCTGTTCCGTTGACGTCTCCGTCATCATCGTCGGACACAACCGTAAGATCTACGAGTACGCCAGCGATGGCCAGCAGAATATCCTCGAGAAGTACTACAGCGTTCCGACGATCTACGAGTCCAAGGGGCCTTCGGCGTACGGCAACTACTCCAAGATGTCGCGCGTTGCCCCGCTCGGCAAGGCCAAGACCTCACACCGTAGAACCGCCTCGTCACAGGCGAACCCGCTGCACAATGTGCCACACCCAGGGCCGCCGCCTTCCAACAATGATCCGATCAAGGTCGACGAGGACGACGACCCGCTGGACGACGAGACCGACGCCAGCGGTGGTCGCAGCCGCAAGAGACGCAGACACGCGGGTAGTGCCTCGGGCAGCCTGCAAGGTGGTAACATCCCACCGCTGCCCCAGGCCGCTGCATCTTCGCCACCTCTACCGGGAACGCCGTCGCCGACGCGCTCGTACGCCCACCACAGACACGGTACGGGCAACTCGGACATGCCGTCGTTCAGCAACACCTCCGGTGGGGCCTCCTCGCCAAGCTTCAACAGCAACCTGGCCTCGCAGCTTCGACGCACCGGGATCACTCCGGTCAAGCAGGGCAAGAACAAGCGGCCAACACTGAGCCTTCAGATCCCAACGGGCGAGAAGGCCCAGCAGCAGGCCCAGCAGCAGGTACAGGCGCAGATGCAGGCCCAGCAACAACAGATGCAGGCCCAGCAGCAGGCCCAGCAGCAGCAGCAGCAGCAGCAGCAGCAGCAGCAGCAGCAGAGACAACAACAGATCCAGGGTGCACAGGGTACCCAGGGTCCAGTTGGCAGCGGCACCTACCGCAGCGGTAGCCTCAGTCTGACACCGCTCGGAGCTAACCCAGGTGACCGCAAGCTCAAGTTCCCTACGAACGCTACGCCGCTCGGCGCCAACTTCGCCGCTGCTCAAGGCCGGCAGGGGGGAGGAGGAGGCAGCGGAGGAGCAGGTTCAAACGCCGGTCAGCACGGCAGCACCGCTGCCTCTGGCTTCCCAGATATGAGTAATGCCTCGACGCCGCTCAGTGCTACGATACCCGTGTTCCCAGGCCTGCCAGGCATGTCACCGACGGGACTCCTGCCGACCCCCGTGTTCCCTCCACAGCCACAACAGACTGGCCAGCAGGGGCAAGGAGGGCCGCATGACCCCAACGTCGCCGGCGGCGCTGGAGGACCGGACCAGCAGAGGCCCGGACCGGCACAGCCTCTGAATTCCGCATCGACGCTCTACTACGCCGGATTCAACCGGTTTGGACGGCAGCCATCGCAGAGCTCGACGAGCAGAGCGATGGAAAGTAAGAGCGGGTCGATCAGCGGGCAGCTGGGCTCCTCGGCGGCAGCAGAGGCAGCAGCGGCAGTGATGAATATGGGCGGACCGAGCGGCACAGGAAGCGGCAACACATCTGCGACGCAGGCACACGGGCCTGCCAGTGCGCTCAACTCGGCGCTCTACGGACAGTATGCACAGTTCCAGCAAACCGGCGACACACCAACCCTGCCATCCGGGGTGGTGGCATTCCCTTCACCCAACGGGCTCAGCTTCAGCCCGGCAGAGTGGTCGCTACCTATGGGCTCAGGCAACACACCGCTGCCAACGACACAGCCGCACCTCCTGCCGATGACACAGACTCAGGGCAGCGCCAAGAGTATCCTCGGACAGAACTGGGACAAGAAGGACGACGACGGGAAGAAGGGCACTACAGACGACGACGACGACCAGCACCACAAGGGCAAGTAAACGGGACAAGGACCTGGCACGATTAAGCCAGGGCCTCGGCTGCACTAAAGCCAAAACAACAAACTATACCGATCCTTTATTCTACTATGTACTTCCTACGTGTGACCATCATACAATAAACCGATGAGCGAAATCCTTCCCCTACTGGGATCATGTGACAAAAAAGCACGGGAGCATATGAACGGGAGCATCCGTCTCGGTGCTTTTTTTGTGATCCGGGCGGTGCATCCCCCAGGGTTTTTCATCCCAGTCACTCACAGTCACAGACAACCCCCGCACCGCGAACAAGTTTTTTTCTCCTCGGGGGTCTGAGAGTGAAAAAAAATTTTTGGAGAGGTGCTCAACTAGTTTTCCAACCTTCACTAGCAACACACAACATGAAGCTTAACATTGCCTACCCAGCCAACGGCACGCAGAAGAGCATCGAGATCGATGACGAGCTTAAGCTGAGACACTTCTACGAGAAGAGAATCGGCGCTGAGGTCGAGGGTGACCTTATCGGCGACGAGTTCAAGGGCTACCTCTTCAAGATCGGTGGTGGTAACGACAAGCAGGGATTCCCAATGAAGCAGGGCGTTATCATTCCAAACAGAGTCAAGCTCCTCCTCACCAAGGACTCCTCTTGCTACAGACCAAGAAGAGTCGGCGAGAGAAAGAGAAAGTCCGTCAGAGGCTGCATCGTTGGTTCCGACATTGCTGCCCTCAACCTGATTGTCACCAAGCAGGGCGAGGCCGACATCGAGGGTCTGACCGACATCCAGGCTCCAAAGAGACTCGGACCTAAGAGAGCCAACAAGATCAGAAAGTTCTTTGGCCTCACCAAGGAGGACGACGTCAGACAGTTTGTCATCAGAAGAGAGATCGTCAAGGGTGAGAAGAAGTACACCAAGGCTCCAAAGATCCAGAGACTCGTCACCCCTCAGAGACTCCAGAGAAAGAGAGCCCTCAGAGCCAACAAGATTAAGAACGCCCAGGCCCAGAGAGATGCCGCCGCCGAGTACGCTCAGCTTGTTGCCAAGCGTCTCCACGAGCGCAAGGCCGAGAAGGCTGAGATCAGAAAGAGAAGAGCTTCTTCCCTTAAGGCAGCCTCCGCTTAATAGATGGTGTGTAGGTAGTTTAGTAATCATTTGACCGAAATCATATGTCAGTAGGAGCAGCCAGTAGCTTTGCAGTACACGGCTATGCCTAATCAAAATGGCTTACATTAAGTTATACACGGTTTAAATGTTGAGGGTGATTTTTTCCTCCTCCTCCTCTTCGCTCTCATAGGCTGTCTCCTCATCCTCAGAGTCGGCCTTGATCACAATCTGCTCCGGATCCTCAGCATCAAGGGTCTCCTCAGAGTTGTCAGACTCGGCGGCGTCGGATTCAGCAGCGACGTCCTCAGACTGGATAGTCTCCTCAGCCTCAGCAGCCTCGGCCTTGGTCTCAGCTTCAGAAGACTCCTCAGCCTCAGACTTTTCAGCCTCAGACTTCTCAGCCTCAGACTTTTCAGCCTCAGACTTCTCAGCCTCAGACTTCTCAGCCTCAGACTTCTCAGCCTCAGACTTCTCAGCTTCAGAAGACTCATCAGCCTCAGAAGGCTCCTCAGCCTCAGACTCATCAGCTTCAGAGGCCTCACTGTAAACCTCCTCGTGCTCAACGTTCCCGTTCCCATCAATATCGGACTCCTCATCAACTTCAACTACAGGAGTCTTGGCCGCATCGTCCGACAGATACGTGACCGTTCTGACGATTGTCGTCTTAATCCGACTAGCCGTGGTATCATTGTCATCGACGTAGTACTCATCCTCGTCCTCGTCACCCTCCTCAACGATGAGACCCTTGTCCTCATCAGCCTTGGCGGCAGCCTCCTTGGCCTTGATAGCTTCACGCTCAGCCTTCTCGCGCATCTGGAACTCGATGTTGCCCTTGGCACGCATGATAGCCAAATAGCTCTCGCCCTCATTCAGAAGGATCCGAACGGTCTGCTCCACCTTCTTGAAGATGTACCCCTCGTTCTCCGGCTTGGCAGCAAGCAGCTCGTCACGGGCTCCCAAGAGCTCCTTCTTCATCGAGTTGTAGCGCTTCCACTCGGCCCAGTCGTCACCATCCTTGATGATCTCGTTGCTGTAGGCAGAGAGCGTGGAGTCGCTGAACTCAGACAGTGTCTCGAGGATACCGGTGCGGATTGCGAGGACCTTGTCAACATACTCGGACTCGATCGTCTTCAGCTTGTTGTAGATTTCGTCGGCGTCGCTGTTCATCGACTTCACAGCGTCAGCCAAAACGTCTCTGTAATCCTGTCTCGAGACGTAGCCAGCCTCACCGGGCTTTTTCGTGTTGATGTTGTGGAGAGCCACGTGTATGTCCTTGTAACCGTTGGACACCTTGCTACCAAGATCAGCAACGTTCGGTCTCAGACTTTCCTCAACCTCAGCTGCCGTCTGCTTGCTCAGCTCGCTCACTTGGGCAGTGAAGTCTGCCTCGGCACCGGAAATGACGTTGTCCACAAGCTTCTGGTACTTGCGGGAGACCTCGGAGGTTCCAACGTCGGCATCGGCATCGGTATCAGCATCCTCGGCGCTCTCACCGTCAGCGCCCGCGCCAGCCTTGGCATCGTCACCCTCAAGAGCCTCGTCGCTTTCGATGATGGTGACGTCAATCTCTTCGATCTCGATTTCATCGGCAGGAGCCTCATCGACCTCAGCAGGAGCCACAGAAGTCTCCTCAACAGGAGCCTCAGAAGTCTCCTCAACAGGAGCCACAGAAGTCTCCTCGGAAGGAGCCTCGGCAGTCTCAGTGGCAGCGACCTTAGAGTTTAGTTTCTTGAACACACCAAGGTCGACGGCATCAGGGATCTTGAAGCCAGGGTTGAACATCTTGGCCAGCTCGTTCTTGAGAAACTCGGCCTTCTCCTCGGCTTTCTTGTATGGTGCGGAGAGCTTGAACTCGTGCTCCTTCTGGTTGAAGACAGCGATAATCTCGGTGACCTTGTCGACCGCATCACACACGGCAAGGATGATCATGTCAAACGTGTACACGACGAACTTGTAGAACGGAGTCTCCTGGAACGATCTCCAGAGTTCTCCAACCTTGGAATCCATGAGCTTGGCGTGTATGCTGGCGAGGGCCGGCTTGACGTAGACGTTCAGGAACGTGTACGTGGCGAGTCCCAGCTTCTGCAGCAGGACCTCGGCGTTCTCGATAACGGTGCCGGAGAACTTCAGAGTGGCCGGGACGGCTGTGTCTTTGAGCCACTGGGAGAACTGCTCGGCAGCGGCTTCGGTCCTGGTGACAGTGAACTCGGCACCGTTCTTCAAGTGACGAGCAGCGTGGGCAGAGCACACGACTGCCCCATCGGAAACGACCTGGGCGGCCTGCTTGAACTTGGGCGACAAGACATCGACTACAGGCTTGATGTTAGTGTTGTACACCAGACTCGACTGCTCGGAGACCTTGTCCACGTACGGCTTGATGGCGCTCTCGTCGTAGTGGGCGTGCACCTTCTCCACAACAGGTTCCACGTACGGCGAAACGTAGTCTGAAACGACGTGGGCCGACTTGCAGAGGTAGTCGGTGTCGGCAACGGTGGTCTCATAATTGAGCGGCTCGCCGAGCGGACACACCGTGGCGATGTGGAAGATGGCGTACAGAAGCAGTCCGCACGCGGCGAAGCACTTGATCTTACCAAAGAGCGAACCGGAGCACTTCTTGCAGCTGGCATTGCTGGAAGTGCCCTTGGACGCCTCGCTCTTTTGGGAAGACTTGCTCTTCTTGGACGTCTTGCGAGCTGTCGGCTTGGTGCTAGGTTTTGCGGCCGGTTTTGCGGCCGGTTTGCCCTCAATTGGGGCACTCGCCAGATCGGCTGTCGTAGTGCCCTTCTCGGAGTCGCTGGCGGCGGCGGGGTCGCCGGACGCGGCAGAAACATCGACAGGCTTCACGCCGCCTGCGGAATTGTCAGTGCACGGCGCGACGGCCTCGTTCTTCTTAGCTTCGGACTTAGACATCGGGTGATGCTACAGTTATACGAAACAAGCAGAGTACTGGAACGGGGTTAATTTTTCCCTCTCTAATTTTTTTTTTTGGCTTTTCTATGAGTACACACGAAAAAAAAAACATAGACACACACAGTGGCCAAAAGCGGGAATATGTGAGAGTGAGGGAGATGCGGGCCCAAGGATTTTCTTGAGTTTAGCGATGGTAGTTTTGGGAGCTTGTGTCAAAAGAGCCACGGGAGCCACGGGAGCCACGGAACGAAGAGCTACCGCCACGATATCCGGTGGCACCGCCACGATATCCGGTACCAGCGCCACGGCGAGAATTACCACGGAACCCACCGCCGGACCTAGCACCCCTCTCAAACCTCTCGCTAACCCTAGGACGAGTGTAGTGCCGGCCGCCCAGCCCGCCGCCGAGCCGTCGAGGCTTCCAGTTCTTCACGACACGCCCGCGCTCGATGTCCACGACAACTTGCCGGCCGTTGATAGGCATCCCGTTGCCCCTGTGGAACGCGACCTGCGTTTCCCGCTCGTTCCGGTAGACGACGAACCCATACCCCCTTGACTTGCCAGACCTATCGCGCACGACGCGGACTTGCTCGGTTTCGCCAAACTGCGAGAACTTGGAGCCCAGCTCCAACTCGTCCACACTGTAGTCCAATCTCCCCACGAAGATCGTCCTGTACGGGTCCCCACTCACCTGCGGGTCCTTCTCCGGGTCCCAATTGACCAGCTCCCTGTCAAGTTCACCACCGCTGCTAGTCTTCCTCCTACATATTCGAGGTCGAGGGGGACACCAACTCCTCGTTGAAGTCAAGCCGGAGAAGGAT
>JADIOY010000072.1:0-42470 GCA_018344475.1 Xiuguozyma silvatica | reverse complement strand
CACTTAACTGGGGTTTTTTCCCGCCTAATTCCACCTCTCCCGCTCCGCTTGCGCTCCCTCCCGCTTGCGCCCGCGAGCGGTAGCTAAAATTTTTTGTTATCCTGCTTTCTCGCGCTCTGCGAAACAAACATTACCCTCTCTTCCACACAGTAAAATCTCACCACCAGGTGCCTTGTGAAACACGATTCCCGGTGCCAATTGCCCCAATTTCCGTGCTTTCAACACCACTGCCCCTCTGAGACGGCATCCAGCTACACACAGGCACACCCAGCGCATCCCCTACACCCAACAGGCTGCCCACTGAGCCCCCTACTTTGCGCCCCCTCAGTTTTACAGCCGCGTCTACAAACTCACGCTCCACTGTAACCAGCCAACCCTGGACGTCCACCGGCCCCTCCCAGAGCCCTTTATACACCACCGGACAACCCCACAACACCAATTAGACCTAGCTGCAGCATGTCCGACCAGCCTCCCAAGCAGAAGATGCCCGTTGACACCGCAGCACAGGCCGCTCCTGCTCTCACCCTGACTGCGGATTCTGCTGGCCCTTCTGGTCACCCAGACAACAACACTCTAACGTCGCCCGCCACGGGCACGACCGGTGCCATGGCACCGCTGTCGACCACCACGACGGCCCGCTCCACGCTGACCCCGCAGTCCTCGCGCCTGCCGACCCACAGAGATAACGGCACGACGCTGACGCTGTCGTCGCAGGTCCAGCAGCAGCAGCAGCAGCAGCAGCAGCAGCAGCAGTCACGGCAGTCGCAACAGCAGTCGACTCCACAGCAGCCAACGTTGGAGAAGGCACAGGCACAGAAGGCACAGGCACAGAAGACTTCTGCCGCCGCTACTCCTGCCCCTGCTCCTGCCATCTCCCCAGTCGACCCTGCCGCCGCCAGACCACACCACCACCACCACCGCAGCAAGGTGCAACCGGCCGCGGCGGCCACCCCGGCAGCTTCAACGTCCTCATCGGGCTCGAGCTCCGCTGTCAACCGCAACATCATCGCAGGCCACTACCAGATCGCCCAGAAGATCGGCGAAGGTTCCTTCGGCATCATCTTCAAAGGCTACGACCTCCTCAGGGAGAACCAGCCCGTCGCCATCAAGTTCGAGTCGCGCAAGTCCGAGGCACCACAGCTCAAGGACGAGTTCAAGGCGTACAAGATCCTCAACAACGCCGTCAACAGCTACCTCAAAACCTGCGACGAGACCGACCCGGAGAGAACCAAGTACCTCTCGATCAACGGAATCCCGAAGGTGTACTACTTCGGCCAGGAAGGTTACTACAACATCCTCATCATTCAGTTGCTGGGCCCCTCATTGGAGGACCTCTTTGAGTGGTGCGGACGCAAGTTCAGCGTCAAGTCCGTCGCCATGTGCGCCAAACAGATGATCGCCCGCATCCAGTTCGTCCACGAGAACGACCTCATATACCGCGACATCAAGCCCGACAACTTCCTCATAGGCGCCACGAGCGAGGACAACACCGTCTACCTTGTCGACTACGGCATGATCAAGCAGTACCGCAACCCGGTCACCAAGCAGCACATCCCGTACCGCGAGAAGAAGTCCCTCAGCGGCACCGCCCGCTACATGTCGATCAACACCCACCTCGGCCGCGAGCAATCCAGACGCGACGATCTGGAATCGTTGGGCCACGTCTTTATCTACTTCATGAAGGGTGAGCTCCCTTGGCAGGGACTCAAGGCCCCTACAAACAAGATGAAGTACGAGAAGATCGGCGAAAAGAAGCAGGCCACATCCATCCAGCAGCTGTGCAGCAAGCTGCCACCACAGTTCGCCGAGTACATGACCTACGTTCGCAACCTCAAGTTCGAAGAGGACCCTGACTACGTCTACCTCGTGGGACTCATGGACTCTGTGCTCGAATCGATCGGCGAGACCGACGACAACGGGTACGACTGGATGAAGCTGAACGATGGCAAGGGATGGGACTGGGCCAAAAACAAGAAGATCAACCTGAACGGCTACGGGTCGGGCAATGCACACAGACAGCACCGCTCAAACCGTGCCGTCCAGCCAAACAGATCTCAGATGCAGACCTCGATGACCAACCACTACACCCGCGGACAGAAGTATGCCCCAGAAGGCGGCAAGATCGACGAGAACGCTGCATTGCTCTCTGACCAGCGCCAGTACAACTCCCTCGAGCATCCATACCAGCAACAGGACGACGACGAAGAAAGCCGATCCGGCTGCTGCGGCTGGCTCAAGAAGTGTTTCTGCTGCTGTTGCTAAGGCGGATGCCGCCGATTAGGCTGCGCCGGCGCAGTCAAATTTCTCATACCCCTGAAACACTTCTGAGTCTGCCATTAGATCGTGGGTGGCCTGGCCCATTCCAGGGAGTCTGTATACTAGCATTAATTCTCTAGTTAAAATGGAGATATCATAATATGATTGACTCATAGCGGTTATGTATAAAAGGGTGCGCTTCCCACTGGTGCTTACCACTAGCGCTTCTTACCCTTCTTCTTCTTGCCCTTCTTCTTCGGCTTGTTGGAGAGCGAGACCTCTTGCAGCTTGTCAGCGGTAGAGTCGACAGCGTCCTCGGTAGACTCAATGGTCTCTGCGGACTCAGTCGACTTGACTGCGCCAACGGCGGCAGACTCGTCGTCCTTCTCGTCGTCCTTCTCGTCGTCCTTCTCGTCGTCCTTCTCGTCGTCCTTCTCGTCGTCCTTCTCGTCGTCCTTCTCGTCGTCCTTCTCGTCGTCCTTTGGGGCCTCCTTTGGGGCCGCCTCCTTGCTTACCCCTTCTTCTGCTTCTTCCTTGTCAGCTTGTTCCGTAGTCTGTGGCGTAGAGTTCCTCGCACTGGGATCATCCTTGGGCTCGATCTCCTCTTCGTCAATGACGAACGAGTCGTTGTTCACACGCGGGCTGATAAGGGTCTCCTTTGGAATGGCGACAGACTCCTGTGGTGACTGCTTCTGTGCGGCCGCGGTGGAAGCAGAGGTGCCAGAGAAGGCACCGGCAGTGGTGGCAGAGCTGCTTCCGGCAGCGACGGGTTCCTGGGCCGGCTTGTACTTGGCGATCGATCTCATGCGCAGCACATTGAAGTACTCATACTGTCTGCCGTGGTCAGTGTAGACAAGGTCCTCCTCGATGTCGTCGATGAGGAACTTGCCGTCGTCGAGGTCCTCGGAGAGGCCAAAGAGGAACTCCGAGAACGAGTTGGCCACGACGTACTTGACGTCGTAGTCTCTACCGAACAGGATGACCTGGCCCCAGCGTCCCTTCGGTCCGGGAGCCAAGTCGAGGGCGATGTTGTTGCCGACGTTGTCCTTGACGATCGGGATCCAGTTAGGGTGGCAGTAGAGCGTCTGGATGGAGCCGTCGGGGACGGAGCGCTGGTTGGCGAGGAACTTGCTGTGAGTGTTGCGCTGCTGCTGGAAAGAGGCGGTCGACGAGTTGCCCGTCGAGTACAGCTCGTTCTTCTTCTCGAGCTTCTCGTAGACCCGGCGCCAGATGTTGACCTCGTTGGCGATCGACTCCAAGTCGAGCAGCGGGTAGCCGTAGACGAGGCCGCGGGTCTTACCAAGAGACACCTGACCGTCGTGCACCTTGTACGACTCTCTAACGTCGAGCGGCAGCGAGATGCCGAGGTCCTTCTCGAAGGCGTTGAGGTCGTTCGAGGTGGCGCCGTCCTCGACGTCGTCGCCGAGCTCAGGGAACTCGCGCTCGAGCCACTTCTCGAGGCGCTCCCAGATGTCCGAAACGGTTGGCACGGGCGGCTGGCCGTTCACGTAGTCCTGCAGCTGGATGCTGCTCGTAGACGCGCTGGCAAGCTGCGACCGCATGCCAGGGTTGTACTGCAGCGGCCTGCCGGTGCTCGACGGCCGCGGGCTGTTCTGCACGGAGCCCTGCTGCGACAGAGAGGTCGTGGAACTGTTGTTCAGCATGGTGATGGCCGATCCCGAGGCGAGGGCCTCGGAGTCGGCGGATGGCTTACCGGTGGTATCCTTGTAGCTCGCATAGTGGTCTTTGGTCGTGATGCTATGCAGGAATCCCTGCAGCTGGTCGGCAAAGCCCATGGTCGTGGATAGGATCTGCGGTGCAAGAGATGGTGTTATATAAAGAATGGACGCTTTTTGGATTCTTTCGCGTTTTTATGTGTTTTTTTTTTTTTTTCGCAGCCTTTCGATTCTCCTTGCTATGAAATTTTAACAGTGCGGGGGAGGGCAGCCTAGCTTCTATAGAGTGTATTAATGCTTATACTGAATTGTACGGTTATCTCTTCTTTCCGAACCCGCTGAACACGGACGGAGCAAGCCCGCCGGGCAATTCATCTTCCCGTGTCCTTTTCGGGACTCTTTTCGGGACTCTTTTCGGGGCCTGTTTCTTTGGTGCCTCCTCTTCCTCTTCGTAACTCATAGGCTCGTCAGAGACAATCTCTTCAGGCTCCTCAGCCTGAGGTCTCCTGCGAGTGGTGCCAGTAGATGTAGAAACAGACACATGGTTTGCAACCGGCGCTGCTGATGACACTGGAGTTGGCGCCCTCTTAAACTCTGCCTCCGCACGGATCTGCTTCGCAACCTTCTGGAACCCACGCTTCAGGTCCCGCACATTCTGCGCGCCGTCGTCTTCGTCCTCCAGATTGAGCTTCTTGAGCGCTCCTAGCGTCTTCTTCTCCTCAGACTTGACGAACGAGCTCAGCACGTTCTTGTCGTCCTTAGAGATCAGGTCCGTCAGCGTGTTCGAGAACTCGTCCTTCCGCACGAGGATCAGCTCGTTATCGTCGAGCTCCTTCTCAATCATGCCAAAGATATCCTGGTCACCGGCAGGCTCACCCTCATCGGCCTGCACAATGCCGTTGGCGGCACCTTCCCTGCGGTTCTCTTTGGCGATCCGCGTCATCATCTGGTGGGCCGTCGACTTCTTTCTGTAGAGCGTCAGAACGTCGTTCACGTTGGCCACCTTGCCGACGAACCGGTTCGAGAAGTACCGTGGGTTCTCGACCTCATAGCCGCCACTGTACTCGACACGCAGTCTCACCAGTGGCAGCGGGATGTCGGCTTCGGACAATTCCTCGCTCTCGAGCCCATCGCGGTTGTTCTCTTTCCACTTGTCAGTTGCCTCGGTGATCAGAGACTCGACCTGGTCGATCAGGTAGTTTAAGACGTCACTTTTGTTCGAAGACGTGGCAGATAGCCCCGTGTCCGCCAGTACGACGCTGCGCATAGTGAACGGCCGCACACTCTTGAGCGGGATCGCCTCCAGGCTGAAGTCCTTCCCCTTGACGCTCAGCACGTAGACGTGCTTTTCGGACACCTCACCTTCTGTCAGCGAGGTCGCCACCGAGGAGCCGCCTTGGAGCACGCTGAACCCGCCGCCAGGGTTCCTGATGGCGTGTGGCACGCAGTCGTGCTCGTGACCCCACAGGATGAAGTCAAGGAACGCCGGCAGGTTGACCTCCTCGAGAGTGCGCACTCCGGGGCGCGGGACGTGGTTCTGGTGCACGCACATCAGATTGAACCACTGCACGCTGCTGTCAGTGTCCGGCTGCATGAACTCGAGGTTTCCAGAGGCCATTGTGCGCTTCAGGCGCTCCTCACGCACGTTCTGCAGGCCGTACAGGGCAAGGTTCGTCGACCCCTTGTTGAACAGCAGCGGGTAGATTTTGATCTCGTCGTTGTTCGTGACGCGGCCGAAGTGGTTCAGCAGCGCAGACACGGACAACAGATCCAAGGGAGACAGCAGCTCCTCACCCGTCGAGTCATCGTGGTTTCCGGAGATGGCGTACACGGGCAAACCAACGTTAACGTTCGGATCGTACTCTGCGGGGTAACCGAAGTGACGCGTGGCCATCGCGTTCGAGGGGTCCGAAACGAGCCTGTACTCGATCGGCTTCTCGTTCCAGCAGCATTCACGGAGCGTGCACATCACGTGGTACATCGACTTCTTGCTCGGGTGGCTCACATGGAACAGATCGCCTCCTTGGACCACCATATCAACATCTCTCTCCAGTGCCAGCCGCATAATCTCGTCAAACGTCTTCCACGAGTCGTCGCCGCGAATTGGATCGTTCTCCATGTACCCGACATGGTTGTCCGTCGTCAAGAGGATCCGGAAAGTATCAGGACCGGGCTCAATCGAAGAGACCTGCGGCATACAGGGAGTAGGAGTCTTTAAGAAAAGTTTGGCTGTGTGGGGGGGTAAGAAAAGTGTAGCTGTGGGTATTTTTATAGAGGGGTGTTGACACGATGGAGAGGCGATGCGGCAGAAGTCCGGGTGGCAGATGTCGTCGACGTGGTTTTCACAGGGGTGGCCGGGTCTTGCTTGGCAGATGACTCTCCCTTCTCGACGTAGACGATGTCTCTGCAGAGAACTGTCACACGACGGAACACTCTTCTCCACTCGAGCGGGTCGGCCTTGATCTTGACGAACTCGACCTTGCGGACGTCGAGGTTGTCGGCCATCTTGGTCACCTTGATGTTGCCAATGACGGGCAGCCGACCCGTGTCGCGGGTGTTGATCGGGATCGTAACTGTGCCTTCGAGAGAGTCCTCCCTGCTGAGCGACTCGACCAAGCTCTCGTTGTCGTCGTAGTCATCGGAGTTGCGCAGTCCCAGCTTCAGGAGGGCCTCGAGGATCGTCAGGAGGATCTGCTTCAGAGGAGAAACAGAGAAGAAACGCGTCAGACTCACGGCGAATAGCTCTGGAGCGCGCTTGCCGCCAGAGTGCTGGAGCTGCGACATCTTGGCACTGATGGCCGCCTCTCTGCCACCATCGATGAACTGCAGCGCGGCAGGGTCCTTCGAGATCAGAGAAAACACTAGATCGTCCTCCTTGGATTCGGTGCGCAGCTTCCTCCGCTTCGTGTGTTCAGTGTACTCGACCTGCGAGGCAGAGAACCCACGCGGCTGGTAGTTCTCCTTGAACAGACCGGTCTCGTCGCGAGGAGCCGTGTCGTCCATCAGGTATCTCATCGGCTGCTGAGTACCAACACCTTGGCGGCGCACGCCGGAAGCAGAAGACTGCTGCGTAGACATCAGGTTGACCTTGTCGTACTCCTCGTCGGACAGAGAAACGTACAGGCTGACCAGCAGGCGCGTGGTCAGGTGGAGGGTGTCCTTGCACATGCCGTGCGAGTCCATGAAGCAGCTCTTCTTTGCAACCCAAGGGTCTTTCAGGATCTGGTCCTCGCTGATCCGCTTCTCCGGGTCCGGATTCAACACTTTCCGAAGAAGCGACAGCGCGCGGAACGGCACCTGCTTCCAAGGCCCCACGTTGACCTTGCCGTCCATCCTGACAAAGTGCTCGTAGTCCGGGTCGTCCCTATGCGGCATCTCCCAGGCGATCGCACCCGTCAGAAGCACAAAGAGGACAACACCGCACGACCAGATGTCGGCCATCTCCGGATCGTACCGCTGGGTCACCACCTCTGGTGCCAGGTACGGCGGAGAGCCACAGGCCGTCGTCGCGAGCCGCTTCGGGCCGTTCTTCTTTCTAAAGACACTCGCCAGGCCGAAATCGGTCAGTTTCAAGTTGCCCGAGCTGTCGAGCACGAGGTTTTCAGGTTTGATATCCCTGTGTGCAACACCGCGGCCGTGGATGAACTGCACGGCGTTGATCAGCTGCAAGAAGTAGAACTGTGCGACCTCCTCGTCGACACCCTTATCTGGCTCGATCTTATCGAAGAGCTCTCCATTGCTGGCCATCTCCATCGCCATCCAGGCCCAATTGGCGTCCACGCCAAAGTCAAACATGCGAATGATGTTCTTGTGCTTACACTCCTTCTGGATGAACGCCTCCCTGGCGAGCATCTCGGGCGTGACACGCTGCTGCTCGGCCATCCTCAAATGCACAAACTTGACCGCTATCACCACGCTGGAGCCGTTCTGGCGCACCACAGCCGACTTGACGACTCCAAAACCGCCGTGGCCAATGGTCTTGCCCAGTTCCAGCCCCTTGATGTGCGGGAAGGGCGCCAACTGCGACAGGCGATACGACTGCGACATCAAAAGAAGGACTACAGAGTAAAAGAATAGGGGGGTAGAGAAGGTGTGTGTGTGTGTGTGTGTGTTTTTTTTTTTTGCTTGAAAAGTAAACATAGTGGGTCCAGAGTGGGTCCTATGAAATACAACTCTATTACTGTAGGTAGTTATAGGGCGCTGCTGGCAACGTCCTCGAGGGACGAGATCCAGTCGGCGTCGACTGGCCGGAAAACTTTCACCTCGCCGCCGGCCATGCCATTGATGTTGATGCTGTCGGTGCCAACGACTTTGATGCCGTTGTAGTTCTGCTGGATAATTCTCACCTCCGGTCCACTCACCGCAAGGACTATAGCCGTGTGGTCGGGCGAGCCAAAGGTCTGCGACCCGGTCGGCGTCTGGAAAAATGCCGACTTGAACTGTAAGATGTCGCCGCGTCTGACATCATCGGTGACATGCTCTCTGGTGACCTTGCCATGGCCCTTGTATGTGGCCAGGAGCGCTCCGTGGTTGAACCTGCTGCTCACAAACGCGTGGTTGCCGCAACCTTTCAGGAGGGCATCGCGGGCCAGGGTCCAACACTCGCCGTCTCCCACAGTCGTTCCCTCTCTGACCTCACACCAGTTGGCAACATGTTCGCTGTATTTCCTGTGTCCGTCGGCGAGCTGCTGCTTGGTGGTTTTCGGTGGAGGCACGAACGTAACGGTCTCCTTGAGCGAGTTCAGAGGAGACGTGCCGTCGTTGCTCCAGGTCAGTTTCAACCGCACCGTAGCCAGGTCGTCAAGACGAACGGCAAAGACAGCGTACTTCTGCTTGCCGAGCTGGCCGTTAGCAGAGACCCAGTCGGAGTTCTGGAAACACGGAGGGAAACTGGCCGGGTCCAGGTCATCGGCTGCCCACCAGAGGGTAGGCAACTGGAGGTCGAGCTCGGGCTCTGTCCATGTGGTTGTAGTTGTGTCAGCGGACCGTGGTGGAGGTGGAGCCGGCTTCGAAGTGCGTGAGGGCGGAGGCGGAGGCGAAGGTGCCGGCGAGGCCGAAGAGCGCGACGGCGGTGGTGCCGGTTTGGCGAGTTTGACTGGGGCCGCGAGTGTAACTGGTGGAGCCGTTGGCTGAGAGTCTGCTGGCAGAGAAAGCGTCGATGGCTTCGAAGGCTTCGCAGGCTTGGCGAGTTTGGCCGTATTGACCGGCTTCGTTGGCTTGGCTGGCTTGGCTGGCTTGATTGGCTTGATAGATTTTGGAGAGCCCGTGGGCTGTGGCAGCTTGACTGGAGCGGCACTGGCAAACGACTCGTGTGATGTGTTCAAAGAACTGCTCCGGGAGACCCTAGCAAACGACTCTCGGGACGCATTGATGGTCTCTGGGAACACCGGCTTGGAACCGGCGAGGACACCGGGAAGAGACGGTCTGGAGGAATTGCGGGAGCTTCCAGGCCGGGAAGGCAACGGCGGAGCATCCTCCTCATCACGTTCACTACCGCTATCAGAGACCCTAGCCTCGGTCTCCTCCTCCTCCTCCTCATCAGACGTTGCCTCATCAGCCACAGGCTGTGCGTCTCTGCGACGAGGAAGCGGCGGAGGGGATTCGTCGTCCTGCTTACCGGCTTCCTTCTTAGCAACCTTCCTAGACGCTGGAGGCGGTGGCGGCGGCATCGAAGCATGCCTACCTGGAAGCTGTGGCTTTGCCTTTCCGTTGATCTTGGCCTCGATCTTCTCCTCAAAGTTGATAAGCTCGGATTTCAGCTCGGTCCTAAGATCCGCCGGCTTTGGCTTTAGCGCCGGCTTTGGCTCGAGCGCTGGCTTTGGAGCGGGCGTTGAAGCTGCCTTATTCTTTGCGGGTGGCGCCGGCTTCGCCACGGGCAGTTTCGAGTCCGGCTCGGCAGCCTGTGGAGCCACCTCAATACCAGCCTTACTGAGGCTCGTCTTCTTGAGGTTACCACGGAGAGATGCAATATCAAGAGCTTCCCCGTTGGGAGAGGCTATCGGAGAGGACGCCTCCTTCAAAGGCTCCTCATTGACACCCAGGAGACCCTGCTTCTTCTTTGGCACCGGCGGCGGTGCAGCCTTCTTTCCCGAGGACATGTCACTATAGGGGGTAAAATTTAGACCTCGAACCTCTAGAATTTAGATGTGCATAGACCCTGCAAAATGGCAGGGACTTGGCAGGCCTAAAATTCTACCCCGCTTTTCCTCACCAAATTCAGGGGACGATGCCAAGACGTCCAAAGGCCCCATTCACCGAGGGGGAGCTGGCTGCCGCCAAGAGGATCTCCGAAAAGCACCTCACGGAGGAATACACATGGGACAACAACGATTTCGAGCTGATGACCACGATGCGGTACGAACCGACCCTCTACCGGGGCCCGCTGCCCTTCTTGGAGGCCCTGGAGAGCGATCCGCTGGACGCCTCCTTCTTCTTCCTGCTCGGCAACCACGTGAAGCGGATCAACAATGCTGCAGCGTTCTTCGGGTTCTGTAAGGGCAAGGCCGCAGTCACCGAGGAAATCCTGTTGCCACAGCTGACGGCGGCCCTGAGAGAGCTCGGCCCGGCTGATATGATGGGCCCAGTGCGGATCAGGGTCACGATGAACAAAGTCGGAAAAGTGGCGATCGTCACGTCCCCGATCGACCCGCAGAGGACACCGCTCAACACTGACATCAACACACGGCTTGTCAATTGGACCATCTACGTCGACAGCGAGCCGACTAAAGTGGCACCGTTCACCTCTTTCAAGACGACCCGCAGAGACGCTTACAACGCTGCCAGGGAACGGATGATCCTGCCTGGGGCTCCGACGGAGACCGATGTTCTACTGTATAGCACTGGCAAGTCGGTGCTGGAGACCTCGATCGGCAACGTTGCCTTCCAAAGAGACATCAAGAACCCACTGACGGGACAGGTCGAAAGACTCTGGGTGACGCCGCCACTCTCGGCCGGTTGCATGGAGGGAACGGTGAGGAGGTGGCTGATCGAGACGGAGCAGATAGTCGAAGAAATGGTCCCGCTGAAAACGGTCAGCGACGGCGAGACCATCATGATGTTCAACGGCGTCAGAGGTATCGTCAAGGCCAGGCTGGTGAAGCTCGAGTAAGGAGGTCAGGAGTAATTGCAAAAAACAATGCTGTTTAAGGTGTGTCTATTATTACGGTGGGTTTTGGTATGGCCTATTTTGAGAGAACCTTGTCGATCTCGGTCTGGTTGTAGCCAAAGATGTACAGTTCGTCGGCGAGGGAGTTCGAGTTCAGGCACGAGGGAGCCTCCTGCTGGACCTTTGGCTTGGCGTGCCAGGCGACGCCGAAGCCGGCGCGGCCCATCATGAGCAGGTCGTTCGCACCGTCACCGGTGGCAACAGAGTCTGCCAGGTCGATGCCGTTCTCACCGGCGATCTTGACGAGCAGCTCCCGCTTCATGCTGCCGTCGACGACCTCGCCGACCGTCGTACCGGCGAGCACCTTGGTGCCGTTGGAGTCGACCTCTTCGCCGAGCACGTTGGCGAAGGCGTAGTCGAGCCCCAACTCCTCCTTGATATAGTTGGCGAGCGGCAGGAAGCCGCCGGAGAACACGGCCAGCTTGCAGCCGGTGCTCTTGAGGAACGTGGCCAGCTCCTTGGCGCCAGGGGTCAGCTTGATCCGGGTCTTCATCTCGGTCCAGAGGTCCTCCGACTCAATACCGCGGAGCAGTGCGACGCGTTTGGCAAGCGACTGCTTGAAGTCGATCTCGCCGTTCATTGCCGAGCGGGTGATCTCGGCGACCTGCTCCTCGACGTTGGCCTCTGCTGCGATCAGCTCAATCACCTCCTGCTGGATCAGTGTCGAGTCCATGTCGAACACGGCCAGCTTCGGCTTCCTACCTGAGCGGGCCTTCTGGAACACGAGGTCAACACCTTCGAGCGTCTTCTGTTTCAGGAGGCCAGGGATCTCGGCAGCAAGCTCGTCTACAAAGGCTTCACTAGGGCTTTCCTGGCCGGCCTTGGTGAGGTCCAGGTCGACGTTGAAGTCGATCGCCTTGTCGCGTGAAAGCGGCATGATGTTGGCGACCTTCAGCGGAAGCTCCTTGATCAGCGCCATGACACCGTCGGTCGTTCCCTCGGGGAACTTGCTCTCCCTGGCGATGGCAGTAAGAACGTAGCTCATTAAATAGTGGTCAAGATGGGGGGAAGAAAAAAAACACACAACCTGAAGCAACTTAGCCCCCTATTTAATCCAACTCCTTTCTTCACCTTCTCCATGGATCCAGTCCCCAAGAGCGACGACACCGACCTGCTGACGGCCATGCTGGCTGGTGCAGTGTCTGGTGCATTCGAGGCCACTGCCACGTACCCGTTCGAGTTCTACAAGACGACGAGCCAGATCCAGAACCTTGCTCTCATGTCCAAACTGCCCTCTGAGCCGGACAGCATCAAGCGACTGTACACGGGCTGCGGTGCGCTCTCGCTCGGTAACGCGCTCAAGGCATCCACCAGAATGATGATCTTCAACTCGGCTTCGCAGTTCATGGAGACGGACGCTGGCCAGACGACGGCCCCGCGTGTAGTCGTCGCTGGTCTGATGACCGGTTTCGTCGAGACGCTGTGGGTGATTCCGTTCGAGAACATCAAGACCCGGCTCATCCAGAACTCGATGTTCATCAACGGCATGAAGATGAAGACGCCGCGTGAGCTCGCTGACGAAGCTGCTGCCGTCGAGGCCGCAGAGGCCGGCCACCAGCCTGTCACACACAAGACGACCAAGGTGAAGAAGATCCACTCCTCCTCTTCCTCCTCCTCCTCCTCGAGCGGCAGTGGAGTCAAGACGAGCAAGCGGCCGTCGAGCGGTCCTTCTGTGGCTGCCAATGCAGGCAAGATCAACCCAGCCAACCTCAACGCGGTCCATGGCCCGACGATCCCAAAGAATGCCGTGCCTTCCCCGGAGCAGGCCAAGGCCATTGAGTACTACACGCAGCACCCGTCGACGACCTTCCGTGGGGTGTGCAAGGAGATCTATGCCACACAGGGCCTCCGCGGATTCAAGCAGGGCTCGCTCGTGACGGTTCTCCGCCAGTGCATGAATAGTATGGTGTGGTACTCGAGTTACAACTCGCTGCGCCAAACGCTAGACCCGAACAGGGACTCGATGACCGATTTCGGCCTGCTCGGTGTCGGCCTGGCATCGTCGCTCGCCGTCGTCGCCGTCACCCAGCCGCTAGACCTGATAAAGACCCGGATGCAGACCAAGGACTACAGAATGTACTACAAGGACTTCATGACATGCGCCTACCGCACACTCGCCGAGGAGGGCTTCCGGAAGTTCTGGTCGGGCTGGCTCCCACGTCTGATCAAGGTCAGTTGCAGCTCTTCCGTGACCCTCGTCACCTACGACTACACGGTGCAGGGAATCAACAAACTGAAAGGCATGAAGCCATTCGAGCCAAAGTAGCTGCCGTCTCTCGCGCCCCCTATTCTTCTTTCCATGTACATACCCTATAATACACTGACTCATAACGTAACGTGCCGATCTCCCAGGGTCCACCGGCCTCTCTCTATATATAGTATTTTTCAGTCACCTCTATATATATGGCATACCATTTCCTCATTTTATAGACAATGTCACTAGAGACAGAGGAAGACAGGGCTGCGGCCAAGAAACTCATTGAAGATCTGAACGCCTTAGCAGAGACACATCCAAGCCGAGGTGGAGTTAGGAAGTTCACAAACAAGGTCGAAGGAAGCGATGCTACTTTGGACAGTTGGAAGTTTAAGGAATGGGACTACCCAAGCAAGAAGGTCACTCTGCCCACGTACGCCCGAGGCCTGTTCACCAATGAAGATGGAATTGTGTGCAGAGGATACGACAAGTTCTACAGTTTGGGTGAGTACGCCAGTGTGAGCGAGCCGGTGCTCAGAGAGACCACGCAAGGACCGTATACTGTGACTGTCAAGTCGAACGGATGCATCGCATTCATCTCCGGACTTGAAGACGGCACGCTGGTTGTGTGCTCGAAACACTCCACTGGAAACCGGAGTGACGTCGGCACGAACCATGCGCTGGCCGCCCAGGAATCAGTCGAACGGCAGCTCGCTGCGCTCGGCATCCCTAAGGAACAGCTTGCCAAGCAGCTGTACGATCTACGTGCCACTGCCGTTGCCGAACTCTGCGACGACGAGTTCGAAGAGCACGTTCTTGAGTACAAGGGCGATAGGGCCGGCCTGTACTTGCACGGATTGAATGCGAACACCCCAAGGTTCCAGACGTATCCTATGGAGCAGGTGAACGAGCTGGCAAGAGCGTATGGGTTTAAGGAGACCAAGTTTGACCGCTTCGAGAACTTTGACGAGATGCTCGGCATGATGAAGGAGGCTGCCAAGACTGGCTGTGTCGATGGCGAAGAGACGGAAGGCTTCGTTGTGAGGTGCAAGAAGCTGGGCCAAAACGGAGGTGAGCCCTCTGACTTCTTCTTCAAGTTCAAGTTCGCCGAGCCTTACCTTCTCTACCGCGAGATGCGGGAGGTCACCAAGCAGTACATCCAGGGAACAAATCCAACGCAGATCAAGTACGGTAAACACCGCTTGATCTGTATGGACTATTTGCATTACGTCATGCCTCTTTTGCACGACAATCCTCAGCTTGCCGAGGACTACATGAACAACAAGTCTATCATCGAACTGAGAAACCGATACCTCAGCTCGAAGGGGAAAACCGGATTGGAGGCCATTGGCGACGAGTTCACTACTGCCTCTCTCGAACAGGAGATGAAAGATCTCGAATACGAGGACCAGCCTTGCAAGTACATCATCACTACGGTTGCCACAATTGGTTGTGGAAAGACCACCACTGCGATGACCGTCCAGAACCTTTTCCCCGACAAGGTGGGCATGGTTCTCAACGATAACATCCAGCGTCCCGTTGGACGTAAGCTTGTTTCGCAAGGCCTCGAGCAACTTGTCGACAAGCCGATCGTCATCTTAGACAAAAACAACCACAAGTTTTTCGAGCGCAAGAAGATCTTTGACGACTTCCACGAGCTGAACACACTCTATCCCGATTCCAAAGTGAAGTTCATCTGCCTCAACTTCCTTCCCAACGGCCCAGAGGGAAACAGCAAGCTCTGGGATCTCACCAGAGACAGGGTCGTTGCAAGAGGAGACAACCACCAGTCTATCAAGGCCAGCAACGTGGCGAAAGCCGAGGGCATTATGAGAGGATTCATTGGCCGTTTCCAAACAGTTGACCCCAGCCATCCACCGGACTCCAATTTCGATCTCATTATTGACCTCGATGTTACCCAGCCCAACTCTTCTCTGCAGAATGCCAAGACGGTTGTTGACAAGCTTTGCAAGTTTGGATCCGACCTGAATTTGAAGAGGCCAACCGATCAACAGTTCGAGAAGGCGTTCGAAGAGGCTCTTAGTTACAAGCCAACTGTCTACAAGAACATGGGAGGTGGCAAGGGGGCAAAGCAGCAGAACCCACGGTACTATGGAATTTCCGTTCCGCGCGATCTTGTCCTTAATGCTACCGACCAATTGGTCCAGCAGTCACCGGAGGCTGCCCAGTTGTACAGCCGGATGCAACCGATGGACTCTCCTGACTTGCACGTCACGATGTTCCATAGGGGTTCCGACAAGCACCAGGCGAAGTATGCCAAGGTGTACAACCACACCCTGTTTGGAGACGATATCAAGACTATCAACCTGGACAACCCAAGGCTGAGAGGCAACCGGTACCCGCTGCCATCGGGAGTCGCGGCAGATATCAGGCTAGACCAATTTGTTTGCGGAGATAAGCTCGCCTGCATCAAGGTGACTACATTGAAGGTCTATCGTCCAGATGGCGTGCCTATCGATGCTCCAATGTGCAACAAGTACCCGCACATCACGCTCGGAACGCTCAACAACAGCGTTTCCCCGGTGGAATCCAATACGATGTTGAACGAGCTCTACGAGTTTGGAGTGCGGGACCGTCTTGCAGTTCTTGACTTCCCAGATGGTACGACCCTGAATGGACTACCAGTCTACGCACAGTACTAATTAATATACATCCATCCGTCCATTTTTTGTGCTATAGATCCAGAAGACTGTGCACCCTGTCGAGGACATGCGACAAATTCTGAGCTGCAGCCGTACTCTCGCTTAGAGAGGAGAGCTTTTCCTTGAGAGATGTGAGCACTGCCACCAGTTGCTCATCGTTGTCAGCCTCGTAGACGGTGGGACCATCGAGCGATTCATCCACAACAAGGTCACTTGCACGCGGAAGACCGAGTTGGTACGCATGATTATCTGAGAGGCCAGAAGAGCCGACCGGGCCGGCCACCCGGTCCAGTTCTCTCTGCATTCTTCTGATGTCCCTCTCCACAATTCTTTCGTACTCGTCCGTATAGCTTTCCTCGCTGTCAAGCGCCTGCTGCTCCCTCTGCTGCTGGTTCTGGAGACCCTCGAGCTGCTTGACGTTGGCGTCGTAGTTCTTCTCCAACTGCAGTCGCTCGTCGCTGAGCTGGTCCTGGTCGAGCTGCGCGGCTTTCAATCCAGGCGGCAGCTTCACGTTCTGGAACCGCCTGAGCAGCGGCCGGATCAGCGCGCTGCGCACAAACTGACGGAACTCGGTGCGCTCCTCCTTGGAGACGAACTTGATGGAGGCCATCGACGGCTCGATGAACATCGTCAGAATGTTCTCCAGCATGGCAACTGAGTTCGGCTGGAGCGTCGTCCAGTGAGTCTGCATAGACTCCAGCCGGATGTTCTGCCTGTACGTGTGAACAACGTCCTCTGCGTCAAGGTCATCACCATCGCCATCGCCATCGCCATCGCCATCACCTCGTTCTTCTCTTGCCCTTTGCTCTCCTGCCACCTTCACCGATCGCTGCACGTCAAGCATCGGCTGGCGGCGCCTTGCTCTGAGCGGACTACCGTCGAACAGGGACGAGTTGGCGCCGCCAGTGAGCGAGTTTTGGGACGAAACACTCGTCGAGTTGAGACGGCTATTACCAATATCTGCCTCTCTAGTGTCCTCCGGTTCCTGCGATTGGGGCCGCGACGACAGTGTACGGCGGTTCAAGAACGCACGCACCTTATCCTCCCGCTGCAGCTGCTCCTTGGTCGTCTTCGTTTTAGCCGAGGGCCGTTTGGGCTCCTTACGAGACTCACGAGGCATGATTAGTAGGGTCGTTTCCTTAGTGTGGCTAGAAGAGGAAATTGGGATCAACTAAATATTGAGGGGACGCGTACGCGAAAAAAAAAAAAAAAAGCATCCAAGCCGTCTATAGCTAACAAAAGATGACGGTGTCCGAGTTTGAAAAGAAGCGGCAGGAGAACATCTCGAGAAACAAGGAGCTGTTCAAAAAGCTTAATCTGGATGCTGTATCGTCGGACTTTCATCGGGGGATGCCCCGGGTAAAGACGGAAGGTGAAGGCCCCCAGAAGAAGAGGAAAAGAGCCGCAAGCAAGCCTAAGAAGAGGGAGGTGAGTCCTGAGCGGCCAACGAGGCGGTCGGCGCGGCTGGCCGGCGTTAAGCTCGAAGAGACTGACGAGGGCAAGTTCTTGAAGCAGATGGAGAAGGAGAAGGAGGAGCGCGAAGAGCGCGAGCGGCTCAAGTCGATGAGACTGAGCGGCGATCTGAAACTGAGCGATGTGATGGACGGGGAAAACGGCGAGGCTTCTCTTGCGCGGATCGCCAAGCTGGGCAAGATTTCGATGGGTGACTTCTACGAGGCCGTGAAAAGCAAGCCTGCCGACAAGAAGACGTCGCAGTTGCGCGATGAGTTGGAGGAGCTGACGCTGTATGAGAGGTTTGTGCCGAACGAGATCAAGCTGACGACTACCCGGATGACTGCGATCACGTTCCACCCAACGACCTCCAAGAAGATCATCATCGGCGGTGATACGATGGGTGAGATGGGAATCTGGACCCCTGAGGACGATGACGACAACGCCGGTCCCGACATCACCCACTTCAAGTTCCACGGCAAGAACATCCCGCGGTTCGAGATCCGTGCGGAGCTGCCACAGGAGGTTGTGAGCTGCTCGTACGATGGGTCTGTGCGTGTTCTCGACATGGAGAAGCGGATCTCGAGTTCTGTGCTGGAGTTTGACGACGCCTGGGGGGACGCCTCTGGAATCTCCGATATCCACTTCATCGACCAGAACGTGTGCTACTTCACGACGCTTGGCGGCGAGTTCTCAACGTTCGACCTCAGGGAGAAGAACAACTCGAGGGAGAGCCTGCAGGTGCTCAGATTGCACGACAAGAAGATCGGCTCGTTTGCAGTCAACCCGTCTTTCAACAAGCAGATCGTCACTGCCTCGTTGGACAGATCTATGCGCATCTGGGATCTGCGCAAGACCGGCCCTTCGACGTGGTCCGATTTCGAGGAGCAGCAGTCGCCGCACTGCATCGGCTCCTATCACAGCAGGCTCAGCGTCAGCACTGCCGACTGGAACGCCACTAACGACATCGTCTGCAACGGCTACGACAATACGATCAACGTGTTCCAGCTCGGAGGCCAGGTGACCGACAAGGAGGACTACGTGATCGAGCCGATCCTAGAGGAGTCTCTCGAGGGACTGGAGGACATCCCGATCAACCTCAAGCCTACAAACACTATCAAGCACAACTGCCAGACTGGACGCTGGGTGTCCATTCTGAAGGCCCGCTGGCAGACGCATCCTAGAGACGGCGTTCAGAAGTTCGTCATCGCCAACATGAACCGATACCTGGACGTGTTCGACAGGAACGGCACACAGGTGGCACACCTCGGCGACGAGAACCAGACCTCGGTGCCCGCAGTGACATGCTTCCACCCTACCGAGAACTGGATCGTCGGAGGTAATGCCAGCGGCAAGACGATGCTGTGGACGTAATATGATATCGGAAGCCAGGTGCCCACTGCCACCAGCAAGCAGCGAGGCTCTCTCTCTCTCTATTGTCTTTGTCTAATTATATACAAGTAATTTCATTTCTCTCAACCACCACTTAGAGCAATTTCACCTGCTTGTACTCTCTGTCCTTATCCCAGAGCCAGCCTTGGCCGCCGCGGTAGATGCCCAGGGCGATCATGCCGTAGCCAACGCCACGAATACAGTTTCTCCACCAAGTAGGGTTCTTTTTAAAGTCAGCGTCGCCCTCGAAGAGGATGCCGGAACAGAAGTACGCACCTCCAGCGAGACATGTCAAGCTTCCAACGACCTGGCATGGAAGGCAATCCTTAGCCTCCTCTCCCACGAATTCGTGGCCATCTTTCGGCTTGAGAACGTCCAAAATATTCGATGCTGCCATCTTTGAAATGTGATATGTCACCTGTGGAACTTTTTTTTTTCTTCTCAGAAAAATCGATGTTTTTGAAGGTCCTCGGAGCTGACGGAGATGGAGGCGCCCTCCCCCAAAACGTGCATTGCGAATCTCTGGGCGCCGTATTTTTGGAGATGCGCGAATCTGGAATGTAGATCTCCCAAGCAAAGCACATGTGGTTCTTCCTGATACTGGCAGCAGCAGCGCTGGCAACAGAGGGTTATGAGAGGTCTGATGGCGTGATTCTGTCGCCGCAGATGGCAGAATGGTACTCACAACCTCACGTTGTGAAAAGAGACTCTTCAAGTTCCGCTGCGCGCTTCGACTACGACTCCAACAAGGTGTACGGTGTGTGTATTGGCCACTGGCTGTTGACCGAGCCGTACATCGGCCCAACCTTGTACAAGGACGCCATTTCAAGCAATGAGACCGAGGACGACATCCCGGTTGATGAGTGGCACTACTGCGACAAACTCGGCACTGAAGAGTGCGGTAAGCGGCTTGCAGAGCACTGGGAGACGTGGATCAACGAGACCGATTTTCAGCAGATCGCCGACTGGGGGTTCAACAGCGTGCGGATCACGATTGGATACTGGGCATTTGCCAAGCGTAAGTCCGACCCGTTCTGTTTTGGACAGCAGGAGTACCTCGACAAGGCGATTGAGTGGTGCCGCAATGCCGGCCTGCACATATGGATCTCATTCCATGGTTTGCCAGGCTCCCAGAATGGATTCGACAACTCTGGCCTCAGGGACGAGCTCACCTTTCTGAACAACACTGCCAATTACAATCTCGGTATGGAGGCACTGTACTACGTGATGGACAAGTACGGCAGCGACGAGTATGCCGACGTCATCAGCGGAATCACGAACGCGAACGAGCCGCTGGGCCCGAAGCTGAACAAGCGGAAACTGATGAAGTTCAACCAGGAGAGCTACTCGCAGCTGAGATCGATCAGCGAGGACACGCCATTTGTGTTCCACGATGCATTCCTCGGTACGACGTACTGGGACGGTCTGTTTGGAGAAGGGTCCGACATTAGCAGTGGAAGCACCCTAAACCGGACCACCAACTACACGATGCCCGGCGGCACGCGCAATCTCACCGGTGGCACGAACGAGACGTCTTGGTCGGGCAAGGTCAAGAATGTCGTTATCGACCACCACCACTACGACGTCTTCGGTACCGGTCTGCTGGCGCAGCCGGTCAATACTCACATCAACTCGCTCAAGAGCTTTGTGTCTGGAATTGTCGACAACGAGACCGTCCAGTATCGTGTCGTTGGCGAGTGGAGTGCCGCACTCAGCGACTGCGCGTACTGGCTGAACGGTGTCGGCAGGGGCTCGCGGTTCGAAGGTGAATACGACACCGAGACGGTTTTCGGCAAGTGCACCTACAGCAACAACGTCACCGCCATGTCAGCAAAGAACAAGACCGACACACGCAAGTTCGTCGAGGCCCAGCTCGACCTCTACAACGAGACGAACGGCTTCTTCTTCTGGAACTACAAGACGGAGAACGCCGTCGAGTGGGACCTCAGTGCCCTCATGGAGAACGACCTGTTCCCGAACCCGATCACCTCCCGAAAATACCCCGACGTGCTCAACACGTCTGCAGCATCAGCATCCGCCATGAGCAGGTCCTTCCTCTTTTACTTGGGCCTGCTCCTCCTACCAGTCATTTTATAACAAATAGCATTCTACTGTTCTTTTTTTTTTGATGGAAAGTGTCCGCCCTTCTACTATCAAACTCTAAATTATGGTGACGAATCTAGTGTTAGCGAAATAGGGCGGTGAGTATGGTCTAGGCACTTGAGTGAACCCGCAACCACCATGCTCTGAGAAGCACCAAAACGGCGCAGCCTTTGCATCGGTAGAGGTCCAAAATGATGCCATGAAGAGGGAGAGAATTTTTTCCACCCCTCGAGCGCTTTTTAATTCCGGGTGTTGCTGTGTGTGCGCGGGAAAGAAGGAGTGGGGGGGAGAATTACCATACATTATAGATTTCAGGCAATCGTCAACTCCTTTCCTTCTTTCAGAAACATGCTTAGATCGCCGAGCACACCACAATTCGACATCGACAGTGGCCCCAAGCTAAATATTGACGGCGATGAGGCCGATCTGACTGTCCTCGAGGAGAACCTGAAGTCGACCGACCAGTACTGTACCGATATCTCTAGGCAATTGGAGCAGATCTCGGCCCGTAATGGCCGCTCTATTCAGAACATGAAGCCGCTGATGTCGCGTATCGGCCTCCTCAGAGTGCAACAGAGCAACATAAACGACACCGCAAAGCTCGTCGGCGATGTGCGCAACTATGCGTCGTCGATCAAGAAGCTGAACAAGGCCAGCGATCCGAACCAGGAGTTGAATGACATGTCACAGATCAGCCAGTTCTCCTCTGTTTTGTCGAAGTACAGTGGCATCCGGCACGATTTGGAGATGAGAAACCTCGATGGGTTCAATGGAATCGTGAAGGACTTGGATAAGTCGATCAAGAACTCTGAGGACAGAATGAAGTACGAGCTTCTCGGAAAGCTCCAGGAGCTCGACAAGACGCAGAGTGGACAGATGGCTCACCACTCCGAGGCCGACCTTATCAACCAGATCCAGTACATCTACGGGTACATGAAGTCTGAGCGCGGCATTGACTACATGGATTTGATTGTGAGGGAGCGTACCAACCATGTTCTCAATACTTTGAAAACCGAAGCGCCGCTGCAGTTGCCATCGCCGAACGGTGACCGCAACTTTGTCTACACTCAGTCGAAGGACGAGCGCCAGTCGTTCGGCGTGTATGCTAACACCGTCAGAACTCTGTTTGACCAGGAGGCACGCACATTGAAGCAGATGCTTCCCTCCTCTAAGGAGTCCACTGCTGCGTTGATCAGCGTTACTGGACCGCTCCTCAACGACGTCTCGAAGGAGGCCAACACGTTCGCCGCATTCGTCGCCAACAACAACAACAAGCATCACTACGGCACGATCTTGTATGAGGTTTCGGACGGAATCGACATGCTCATCCAGCATTTGCACGGATACAAGGCTATCCAGATCCCAAGACAACTAATGCAGGACTCACAGAAGATGTCCAACTTGACCCGACAGATCTTCCAAGACTTTTACGAGTTCGCCAACATGAGATTCCGCGAGGTTGTTGTCGGCGACCACCCTAAGGAGACACTCAACAACGCATTCATGACCCTCATGACCCATCTGAACAAGCTGTCCTACTTCCGCGAGCCGCAGCTGAAGCACATCGCAGGCATGGAGAACGGCTCCTGGCTGCCTTCGACCAGACCTCGTGGGTTCCAGCCAATGGCTGCAAAGGTTACTGATCCAGAGTACTTACTGAGTTCCTTCTACAGCGACTCGATTGACTACAGTTATTACAGTCTCTTGGAGAAGTTCCGGCCGCATATGTCGAAGGCTGACCTTGGAATGATGTTGCTCTTCAACCTTCATGGTCTCGAGAGTTTGCTTGGAGAGAAGTCGAACCTTAGTACTGTCTTGGGACAGCCTGGTATGACCCGTATCGCACAGCTTCGAAAGAAGGCCGTTGATCTTGCCACCGACGACTGGAACACGTTGACTCAGAGGCTGATGATGGCCTCGACGAAACAGGGCGAGTCTTTCAACATGCGCAACAAGGATATGGGCAAGTTCATTGACGAGTTCAACAAGACATTCGACGACAACTGCAACAAGTTCCAGACGAAGAACCTTTCTCCCTTCTTCAAGAAGCAGCTCGCCGAGAACATCCGCAAGATGCTCGGACCAACGTACGGTGTCTTCTACAAGAGCGTCTCCAGCGACCCTTCTGCAAAGAGTGTCATGAAACACTTCAAGTACGACAGCAATTCCTTGGAGCACAAGCTGCTGAGCCTGGCATAGAGTAGTGTATATTATAGAAAGTGAGTGTGGATTTATGAAACTATGTAGTTATGTATGTGTGTAAGCCTGTAACGCACAGCATTATAGGTCTTCTATGGGTGGAACTGGACCTTGCGGAACGGCTGACAAGATGGGACTGGCTCCAAAGTCAACCTCTTCTGCCGACTCAAGGGAACGTCTTTCTTGATGTTTATGCGTCTTGCCGTTGCTGTTGTCCCCGTGGGTTCCAGTAAATGCAAATGAACGCCAGTCTGTAGAAGGTGGCGAACCTGGCATGTTAGAAGCCAATCCAACAGGGTGGACAGGGGTGTCCGGTCTAGAAATTGTGGATCCAAGCATGTTGGTGATGTCAATCGAGCTTTCCGGGTCTCTAGCAAAGCTCAAGTTTGTTGTGATAGAGCCGTTTCTGAGTGATATGTTGCTCAGGTTGCCAACGCTTGCACCAAACATTGTCGTGGCATCCTCAGAGCTGAGTAGTGGCTTGCGAAGGGAGCCAAATGAGTGTGAGAGAGAGTTTGTCGAAGAAACAGAGCCGGCAACAGTTGGTCCAGCCGAATGGTCTGCACCGTCAGAAAGTGGCACTGACATAGCCTCGGACGAGGCATCCGGAACGACTGAAGCATCTCCCTGGGTTACGGTGGAATCCGATCTAGGGGATGAAACAGCAGGCTGAGCAGGCGATGTTGGGGCCGAAGGTGAAGGCGACGTTGAAGAGTGTGGGTCGGATTCGTCGTCCACAAGGCCATCTAAAAGTGCAGAGTCGATGTTCGATGCAGCACGGGAACGTATGGCCTGTGCCAGCTGCAGAGTTGGAGAGGAGGGCCGGCCCATGGTGGGACCGAGTCTTGGAGAAGCGGCAGGCGACTGGTTAGGGGACTGCGAACGGGATCTAATCGGCATGACTTTCAATCTGAAGTTGCCACCGATGTCACCGAGGTCCGTAGAGTCGTCCATCGTGTCGCACGTAGCGCTTCTGCCTCTGTTGCCCACTTCAGCAGGCGGCGATTCGGGGTCGTCAACATCTTCACCTTCCTCATCTTCCTTCTGTACGGCCTCTTCGTAGGTTGGCGGAGGATGCTTGTCGACCTCTTCAAACGGTGGCGGTGGTGTCAAAGAGTTCGATCTAACTGGCCCAGGTGGTGTAGCAACGGTTGACAAGGTCTTGAGCAGATCGAGCGGTTTCACGTGGTCGGACTCTCTCAATCCAGGGTGGATGGCGTTCAATGCTGGAGAAACCATGGGAGAGAACGGCTTGGCCTGTGGCGACAGCAGTTCGATTGGAATCGTTGAGTCAGGGGAGTACAAGTTTGCATCCCTGATCATGTCCTCCCTCGGAGTCATGTTCATGTCAACGAGGTTGCGCGGCTGGTCTAATGTACCAGCCTCATCCTCTTGCATCTGTTCAGTATAAGAGGGAAGAAGCGTGTTGGCGTGTGCACAGTGTCGCGAGAGCAGGTGGATCGGAGAGTCAATCGAGAGCTCATAATGCTTTCTTTTGAGAGGGTCGTCGATAGTTGGGTCCAACTTCGAGAGTCTCACGCAGATCTTGATCCAGTGGTGAGACTGGATGTCCTCACAGTACGTGTCTGGATGCAGGCGGTACCTGTCGCCGTAAAACTCTGGCATGTACAGCTGGAAATCGAGGTTGACTCCGCTGATCTCGTTGCCGCCGCCCTGTTCGAGCAAGTTGTCGCTGCCTTCGGGCGGTGTGTGTTCGAGGAGGAGAACCTTCTTTGCGGGCTCTGCTCTGTGGACACGCTTGTGATGGCAGTAGTACTCGAGGTGCTCTGTGACGTAGATGCGGATGCGGTGCACCTTGATCTTATCCAGCGGTGCCAGCTTGAACGACATCGGCACGAACGAGTTTAAGATGATCTGCTTCGAGGAGATCACGATCTCGTAGTGCAGCTGGTTCTCCCAGTCTCTGTTGATGACAATTGGCTCGTTTTCTTCGCTCGACTCGTTGCACGGTGTTCGCACAACGTTGACAGACCGTCTGGCGTATAGGTTGGTCTTGAATGCACCGGCGCGCTCTACCTGGGCCTCCAAGACGTAGTGAACACTACCGAAGGTGAGCGACATGGTCTCCGGTAAGTTTGCTGGGAAGAGCTGCTCGAAGGAGTAGATGTAGTCTCCTGGAGGGAAGAGCTTGTTATCGTCGACGTTGCCGTTGGTTCCCGATCCGCTGAGCGAGCCTAGCAGCGAGCCGCTCCTCGAGGTCGTTGGCCGCACTTTGATGCTCTCGCTTGCCTCGGAGGCGTTGTCGGCAGCGGGATCCTTATCTTTCAGGTTTGCGTTGCTCGAGCTGTAGTGCGACGAGCCCATCAGCGCATTGACCAGCGACGACGGCGACTTGAGCGAATAGATGTCGCTGAGACTCGTCTGCGAGCTCTGCGGAGAGAGGTTGTTGTTCGTGGCCGAGTCGAGGCTGAAGTTGGCGAGCTCCTCGAGGTCTGGCTGGTCCGACTTCGGCACGTACAAGTCTGCGTTGTTCCTACTGTGATCCAGCACTGGGTAGGTGTTCAGATAGTTGAAGAAGGGCCAGGTGTGCGAGAGCACTGTCTTGTTCTCGACGTGCTCGTGCTTGGCCGGCGGAATTCCTTCGGGCCAGTCGGTGCGGGTGTGGCCCTTCAGTTTGAGCGAGATCGTCTTGGCCTTGATGGGCTTCAGGACTCGGAGGAACAGGCATCCTCTGAGAACCGCCGGCGGCCTCGAATTGACCTCTGTGTCGGTGAATCCCTCCACGAAAATGTGTGGCTCGGCATAGATTATATAGAGCTTGATCGAGCCACTTTGGGCGTTCGGTTTCGGGGGCAGCTTCACCAGGGTCTGCGGGGAAAGGCCTTCCACAGGAAACAATGGCGAGGTGATCAATTCCGACATTTGGCTGTGGGTGTGGGAGTGGGCCCTCTAATTTCTATAGATAAATCCCAGGTGTCCTTGTCGAAAAGAGCTTCTCTGTTAACCACTTTTCAGCGATAGGATACAAAAAAAAAGATCGGCCAATCTCTCGCTCGCTCTCCTGCTCGCTCGCTCTCGCGCTTTTTTTTGCCTACTCTTCCGCTGTCAACCAACTCCTTTGCCCCAAGAAAAGTTGTCTCATCTGCTCTCCTCGCAATGCCGCGGCTTATCGCTCGCTGCGGGTCCTGCACGATGCGGATCTGCCACCGTATAGGTCCGATAGGCATTTTTTCCCCCACAGCCCCTACAGTTCAGGGTAGTACAATGGAGTGGCTTGAATTGAAGCCAGAGATTCCGTGCCCCTTGTGACGCCCATTTAGTCGTTTACCGTTCCCACGTCAGCGCACCCTGTTATCTGTAGATTATGCCCGCCGTCGTATCGTCACCTCTATCTTCGCCTCCCCCTGGCCCCCCCACCCCCTGCTAATCGCTACGATTCCGAGTGGTACCTGTCCCAATAGGGCGCAATATTCCGGCGGCTTTGGGCTTGGCGGTATTTTTTTTTGCTGCACTGCAGCTGGCGGACTCTAGAGCCGACCTGTGCCGGTGGTACTGGCACTGCCGGAGTTACTGATATCAGAAGGGGCGTTGTTTGTCTATAGGCCTCTATTAGTTATTCCCAGCTGCTCGTAGCTCATCGACTGGTCAATGTTCCACGCCATGGCGGCACTGAGCTCACGGTCAGGGACCAGCGCAGCAACCTCGTCTCCTCTGTAGTGAACGCTGCCCAGCTGGTTTTGTAGCTGGTCCAGTTTCGGCTCCGGCCGGCTCAGCTTCATATCCATAATCACTCCATTGGCTACGAAGAGAGTCACCTCCAGGTCTGTGGCAGCCTTTAGCGTCTGCTCGAACTTCGGAGTCTTGCCAAACACCCACTCCCACGTCTTGAAGCTCCGGTACTGCTCGAGCACCTCCTCGGGCAACTCCGAGACGCTGTCGATCTTGAGCACCTGGCACTCGGCGCTCTTGTTCTGGTTGAACCGGAGTACCTCCAGGTTGTCTGGCTGATGCCGCTTCAAGAAAGAGGGCACGCCGTAGGTGCTTCCGAAGGCGTTGATGCAGGCGTACTCAAACACCTCCTCGGCCATCCGGACGTTCTCAACAGGGCTCGGAATCGACTTGATGCACTTGTCCTTGATCGAGGCCTTCCGCTCTGGAGCCATCTTCAGCAAACTCGAGAGCATTTTGAGGTTCGAGTTGAGCAGCATCGTGCCGTGGTGCAGCGAGCGGCCCTTTGACAACTGGTAGGCGCTGCCGCTAACTTTCTTTTCAGTGACAGCGTTGACCATGTCACCCTTGTCGTTCGTCGAGAGGAAAAACGAGGGCAGAATCCAGTCCTTGTACTTCTTACCGACGAGGTCGTTCAGAATCCTCACAAGCAACGTCGTGAATCCGGTTCTGTTGAAAGCATCCTTGTCGCTGATGAACGAGAAGTTCACGTTGCCCAAGTCGTGCACAACGGTGCCTCCACCACTGTAGCGTCTCAGGATCGGCACCTGCAGCATGTTCGCCATGTAGAAATTGATCTCCTTGAACGGGTTCTGGTTCTTTCCCATCACAATGCAGGGCGAGTTCCGGTACAGGACAAGCCGCTTAGCAAGCCGGTTCTTCTTGGGGTCCGGCAGGTGGTTGTATATGTACCTCTCGATGCTGAGATTGAGTCGCGGGTCGTGGAACCTCGACACGACAGCCAACGGCAGCTCGGTGCCAACGACGGCCGCCAGGGTCGTATTCTTCGGCGGCTTCTCGGAAGGCACGTCGCCTCGCTTGAGGAAGTCGACGTATCTGTCAAAGTTCCTGGCATTAAACTCCTCGGGCAGCGGTTCTTCCAAGGGCTTCGCCGGCGTCTGCTGCTGCTGCTGCTGCTGCTGCTGCTGCTTCTTCAGCTTGACCTTTACAACAACATTTGGCTTTTTCTTCTTGGCCGGTGGCTCTGTCTCCAGAGTTGTGGGCTTGGGAACCGGCGTATTCTCCTCCAGACTGCTCTGGCCCATTTTCTTTAGGAACTGTTCAGTGGTCATCGTGATCGGCTCATCAAATTCCATCTCCGACAAAGAGTCCAGAAGCGGGCTCTCGCCATCTTTAAAGACAGGAATCTCCTTGGAGTCATCGAACATCTCGTCAATCTCGTCCTTCTCGTCGCCCTTGTGCGGCAGCTTGATGTTCTTGAGAGCGTTTTCGTCAAAGAACCCAGCCAGGTTGGGGTCGATTTCCAGCTGTTGTTGGATCAGCTCTTCGTCCGTGGCAGGTGCACCCATTCCTGGGGCACCAGAGACAGCCATGTGCGGTGGTAACCCGCCCGGGAAGTTCGATATCCTCCGGCGGGCCCCGACTATTAAGGGCCTGTAAAGAGCTCTCATTGCCTGAGGATGAGCAGTTGGAATTTTTAAGCGCGGACCCTTCTTCTTCACGGTTTTCTTCAGATTTGGATATACCTACCAGCTTCCTCCGCATGAACAGAGATAACACAATAGAGAAGCTGATGCTCTCGCGGTGCTCGCGGTACCACGATGATGGTGCCATCTTGGAGGTACTGGAGCATCGGTACTCCCTGACGGGATCACAGAAAAACTTTTTGGTGCTTGAACCCACAACCGGTGGCCTCAGCCATGCTGAGATCGTAGAGGGCGCCGGCAGACGCAAGAGGCGGAAGCAGAAGCAAGGCTCGTCGATCCTGGGTGCTTTGAAGACTGGAGGAGCAGTCAACGCAAAGAGACGGAAGGATAACAAGCACAACGCCTTGAAAACGAGGAACGAGTTCAAGCGATTCATCAAGGAGAATTTGGCGCTGCAGAAACGGTGCACTCGCAAGATCAAGCAGCTCGTGAAGAACAACCCGCACTATCTCGATGACGTTGATGACCTCGCCAGCCTTGGATTCTGCGAGGCAGTGCTCAAGTTCGAGGACTTCCTGAGCATGAACGCTCTGTGGAACAAATACGCCAGGGACCTCATCGGCGAAGGTGCCGGTAACATTGCGACGATAACGAGCAAGCTGTCATCTGCTGAGTACATCGGCGCATTCATAGAAGTGACTCACAGTGGGTGTGTCGACAACGTTGGCAAAGTGGGCATCATAATCTGGGAGTCCCAGTACAACTTTGTGATCGTCGTGCCTAGAGAGGATGGATGGAAGCAGGACGCCGCGGGACTCGCCAAGCCAAACTGCTACAGCATCGCCGAGCGGATCGGAGGGATTCGTATCATCAACAAGCAGGACACAAGATTCCGGCTGACTGTGGGAGTCGATGATAAGGATGCTGAGGACACTGTCATCGAGTTTGATATCATCGGTGATCGGATGACCGTTCGCAGCATCGACCGTGCCAACAAGAAATTCAAACCACACTCGGTCAAGGACATACGGCTTTAGATGTATACTATTTAACATGTATTATTATTACCATTATTACTATGTACAAGCAGCTTTAGCACTGGCAGTTATCAACAGTTCTTGGGAATGCTATCACATCCTTGATGTTTTCGGTGCAGCTCAGGTACTGCAGCAGCCGCTCAAAGCCCATTCCGTATCCACCATGACTGAAAGTGCCGTTCTTGCGCTGGTCGAGGTACCACTGAAGCGGCGAAGCATCCATACCACGGCGGGCAATCTCAGTGGCAAGCTTCTCGATTTCGTGCTCTCTCAGAGAGCCGCCGATCAGCTCGCCAACGTCGGGCACCAGCAGGTCGAAGCATCCAACGGTTGGTGCTGGGGTGCTGCCGTCGTTCTCGTTGATCTTCATATAGAAGGCCTTCTCCTCGAGAGGATAGTCGGTGACAAACACTGGGTTCCTGAAGTGTGATCCAGCGAGCCACTTCTCGTGCTCGCTCTTGAGCGAGTCTCCCCACTTCGGCTCGTATGTAAACTCGGCAGTGCCGTCCTGCACGGCCTTCTGCAAGATCTCGATGGCCTCAGTGTATGTGATCGACGCCCAGTGCTCCTGTTGGAGCAACATCGTCCAACGATTTTGCATGGCCCGTGCGGCCTCCTTCGAGGCGGTACTGAGGAGGTTAGAGCCCATTCCATCGGTGTCGTTGGCGAGCTTCTGCACAACGCTCTTGATCATCAACTCAGCAAAGTCCGTCAGCTCACTGACCTTGGTCACAAAAGCCATCTCAGCCTCCAGCATCCAGAATTCAGAGAGGTGCCTGTTGGTGTCACTCTCCTCGGCTCTAAAGCACGGCGTCAGTGTCCACACGCGGGACAGCGCAGCACAGAGCACCTCGAGGTGCAGCTGCGTTGACACCGTCAGGTAGGCCTCCTTGCCGAAGAACTTCTCACCCTTTCCAGCAGCTAGCTTCGAGGCTGCCTCGATCTGGAACATCTCGCCGGCACCTTCGCAGTCCGAGCTCGTCACAATAGGAGGGTGTGTCTTGGTGAAGCTGCACTGGTCAAAGAAGTTCACCAGTGTAGTCTCCACTTTAGATCTAAACCGCAGCACAGATGCAGCATCCTGCTTTCTCCAGCGGTACTCCGGGATGGTCCGAAGGAACTGCTCGCCGTGCGATTTGTTCAACAGCGGGTACAGCTCCTCGACAGGACCGACAGCGGTCACCGGATCCTTCACTTGAACCTCGTACTTCTGTTTTCCTCTGCCCTCGCACCATGTACCCTTGATCTCCACGGAAGCGCCAGGCTTCACGTTCGTATCAAGCAGAGACGGTGGGCGCACGATGCACTTGACGTCCTCGGCTGTCGTGCCATCTACAACATCGACAAAGGCAACGTTCTTGGAGACTCTGGCGGCAGAGACCCAGCCGTTGATCTGAATCGGGGTGTTCGCAGCAGGTGGAGACTTGTATATATCGCTGATACACTGAGGTAGAGTGCACTTAGCGGCCCATAGACCAGCGGTCGTCGCAAACCGTCTCACTGGAACGGAAGAACGCAGCATCACCTGAAGAGTGGACACCTTTAAAAATGGGGTTGAAAAAAATCGCTTAGAAGCCTCGGCAATCTTACCCCAGGCTCTCGAAGATCCCAAGATCCTCAGATTCCGGGGTCGGAGAATTTGGCTTCAGACCGGGTGTGGTATCTGGCCCAATAATGATTGAATACAGTGGATATCTACGAAAGTAATATAGTCCATGGTGAAGTTAACATATGCTTCCAACTGACCCTGCCAACAGAACCTCCCAACAGATACCGCCAAGAATGGGTAGCAGGAATGAGTCAATCTCAACTCCGGGTATTCGCGGTCGCGCATAGTCATCTCTTCACCCTCGTATAATGTACGAGGGAGGTCTGCCAAGAGTTCGTCTATAAATAGAGAGCGCCTCAAAGACTTCAGCGGGGCTTCTTAAACTTTCAAGAGTTGTGATGCACCGTGCAGCCCTGCAAACCAATCTTTGGTCTGGCTTCCGCCGATACGGAAAGGCTGCCGAGTATCGGCAGGCCACTATCAAAGATATCATGGCCAAGTATAAGGCCGCCGAACCTATCAGTTTCATCACTACACACGATACAATTACGACTGCGATCAATGATGGCACCTCCAGCATTGATGCCATTCTAATTGGAGACTCCATGGCCATGACTGCCAGGGGTTACGGGAACACACTTGAGCTGCCGTTCGACGAGTACCTGTACAACTGTAAAGCGATTGCACGCGGGGTCAGCCAGAAGTTCGTCGTTGCCGACATGCCGTTTGGCTCCTTTGAGAAGTCTGATGAGTTTTGCATCGATTCGGCAGTCAAGATCATGCAGATCGGCAAGATTGGAGCAGTCAAGATCGAGGGAGGCCGGGAAATGTGTCCGCGGATTGAAAAACTCGTCCAGTACGGCATCCCGGTGATGGGCCATATTGGCTTGCAACCACAGAGATTTAATGCTGTTGGCGGCTACAAAGTACAGGGAAAGACCGCCGTCAGTGCCCTTCAGATATACAGCGATGCACTTGCTCTGCAGGAAGCTGGCAGCTCGTTGCTACTGTTGGAGTGTGTTCCCCACAGAGTTGCCAAGTTCATCACAGACAATGTGGGCATTCCAACCATAGGAATCGGATCCGGTAATGGATGCTCTGGGCAGGTGTTGGTCTTTGCCGATATTCTGGGAATGATTGACACCAGGCATAGCAAGTTTGTGCGCCAGTACACGAACTTTTTCCAGGATGCCACAGCGGCAATCAACGCGTACTCTTCAGACGTCAAGCAGAGATCGTTCCCTGAAAATCGGGAGGAGGCGTTCAAGATCAAGGACGAGGAGTTTGACAAGTTCCTCCAGCTCGCAGCGAGAGTCTAACTGTGTGTGTGTGTGTGTGTGTCTTTTTACATTTATAATACTTTATTACTAATCGATCAGTTTAATACGATCTGCCCCACATAACGTAGTTCACGGCAGGCTTGCCGCAGTGAATACACTTGGTGCCCTCCTTCAGCTCTGGCTGGTTGAATGGAATACAGAGCGACTTGGCACCCATCGATGGAGCCTTGTCGTCCTCCTCGAACTCCTCACCGTCATCCATCTTGGCAGAGTCCTTCTTGATGTCCTCCTCGCACTCCATCTCACCGCACCATGGGGCGATGACGACGTTCTTCTGGTTGAGCTGGTGGACAAAGTCCTTCCAGTCGACAGCGTGAACTCTGTGGGCATCGAACTTGGCCTTGGCGACATCGAACAGGTTCTTCTGGATGGCCTCGAACAGCTCTGGGAGCTCCTCCTCGATCTTGTCGAGGTTGAGCGAGGTCTTCTTGCCGGTGTCTCTGCGGGCAGCCAGGACGGAGTGCTTGGCAATGTCCTTTGGTCCGACCTCGAGTCTGACTGGAACACCCTTGAGCTCCCAGTCGGCGAACTTCCAGCCTGGGGAGTAGTTCGACTTGTAGTCGGCGACGACTCTGATGCCGTTATCGCGGAGCTTAGCCTCGAGCTTCTTGCAAGTCTCGTAGACATTCTCCTCGGTGGCCTTGTCGGTCTTCGCGGTAAGACCGACAGGGATGATGACGGCCTGGTACTGGGCGACTCTAGGTGGGATGACGAGACCCTTGTTGTCAGAGTGGGTCATGACCATGACACCGATCACTCTGGTGGAGAGACCCCACGAAGTCTGGTTGACGAAGATCTTTGGCTTCTCCGGTCCCTCTGGGTTCTCAACGGTGATGTTGAACATCTTGGAGAAGTTCTGACCGAGGTGGTGCGAAGTGGCACCCTGGATGCCTCTACCGGTCGTTGGGATGTAGCCCTCGCAGGTGGTGGTGAAGTAACCGCCGGCGAACTTCTCCTTCTCGGTCTTCTTACCCTTGATGACAGGGACAGCAAGCAGTTCCTGGAAGATCGACTCGTACTGGTCGAGGATGTGCATGACCTGCTGAGTGGCCTCCTCCTCAGTCAAGTGGGCGGTGTGGCCCTCCTGCCACAAGAACTCTCTGGTTCTGAGGAAAGGCTGTGGGTGCTTGAACTCCCATCTGACGACGGAGTTCCACTGGTTCAGCTTCAGCGGGAGGTCTCTGTGAGATCTGATCCACTTGGCGTAGTAGGGGTACATGACGGTCTCGGAGGTTGGTCTGATGGCGATCGGCTCGTCCAGTGGGGAGTTGCCGGCCTTGGTGACCCAAGCGACCTCTGGAGCGAAGCCCTCGATGTGGTCCTTCTCCTTGTTGAGAACACGCGACGAGACGAACATCGGGAAGTAGCAAGGCTGGACGTTGTCCCGCTTGATGGCAGCGTCAAAGAACTTCTGGATCTGCTCCCAGACGACGTACGAGCCAGGACGCAGAATGTAGCAGCCGGAGACGTCGTAGTAGTCGAGCATCTCACCCTTGGTGAGAATCTGCTGGTACCAGCCTGGGAAGTCCTTCTCCTTGTCGACGGTGATACCGATGAGCTTGGCATCGTCGATGGCAGCGTTCTTGGCAAGGGCCTTCGAGGCCTTCGAGGCCTTCTTTCCCTCCTTCTTAGCTGGAGCTGGGGCGGCAGTTGGCTCGGCAGAGAAGTCGACGGTGGTTGGCTGGAAGGCAGACAGGAAACCGAGGAGCTGCTCGCCGTTGAGGACGAGTCTGGCCTCGCTGTTGTGGACGTAGTACTTGGCGGAGGCATCGTTCTTGATGTTCGAGTCGATGAGGACCTTGACGGCCTCTGGGCCGTGCTTGGCCGAGTTCAGGCAGGCGATAGTGAACTCTCTGGCGACGGTGCCGAAGAAGTCGGTAGTGAGCTCGTCACGGGCGAGTCTAGGGTCCTTGGCGCCGGCCTCCTGGGCGATCAGCTTAGATGGAGTCTGAGTAGTCGCGAGAGCGACGACGACGATAGGAACAGGGGTCTGGGACTTTGGAGTCTTTGGCTTGAATACAAGGTTCTTGATTGGCAGGGCACCCTCGGGGATGGGCTCGGCCAGCGACAGGGCGGCGAACGTAGATGGGAGAGACATGTTGGCGGTGTGTATCTGTTCCAAAAGTTGGGGGATTGGAGCTACATAAAATTTTTTAGCTCTGCGGATCTCAACGATAAGTGAAAAATTTGGCCCGATTAGGAAGGCATGGGGTGGGGGTGTAGAAAATGTACGCGCACTACTATATAGAGTATGTGGGGGCATAATAAGCTTTTCTTGATGTCTACGTAAATATATATGTGTGGGGTAGGGCTAAAACTTCCTCAGTTTCCATCCAACGGTCATCACCTTGGCAACATTGTAGAAGACGGATCCAGCAATGCTCAAAAGGGAGACGAAGACGATGAAGCCGGAGATGCTCTGCTTGATCATGGCCGAGCAGGCAGGGATCAGAGCAAATGCAAAGATACCCACAAGAGAGTAGGCGGTGGCATAGCGGGTGCCAAAGACGTCGGCACGCACGATCTGGGCGCAACAGTTTGGAATCAGTGACAGCTGTCCGCCGGCGCCGAGACCGGTCAGAATCGAGAAGGCGTACATGGCGGCACGGTTGGACTTGAACGGCAACCAAGCGACGAGATCCAGCACACCGCAGAAGGCCAACAGGGCGATGATGACGTTGTAGGAGCCGAACCACTTGTCAGCAAGGAAGCCAGAGAACCACCTCGAGAAAATCTCGACGGCGTTAATGATGATCATGAACAGGAACGAGTCGTTCTCGCTGAATCCAGACTGGTTCAGCACGTACGAGTAGAAGGTAACGGTGAGAATGGCACCAGCCTCGGCGAACACGCAACCGATCGTGTTGTATCTGTACCGCTTGTCCTTGACGAGGGCCTTGACGTCGATCGATTTCGTCAGGTAGGCCTTCATCTCCTCCTTTCTCGAAAGCTGCTCGCGCTCTCCGATCCGGCGCTCCTTGACGAGAATGATGGCGACGATGAAGCAGAGGAGCGAGATCAGCGCGATCAGCCTCATCGACCACGTGTAGCCGATGCTGGCATAGCACTTCTGCATGAGCAGTGGGAAGAAGGTGCCGCCGACTGGGCCACCGTTCGTGGCAAGTGACATGGCCATCGCACGCTCTCTCTTGCTGAACCAGTAGGTTGGACTGCCAGCGAGGACCGTCATGGCGATGCCGGATCCGGTCGATGTGATGATACCAAAGAGAAGGGCGTATTGCCAGACCTCCGTGGCATTGGCGATGGCCACGAGACCACCGCAGAACAGAATCGTGGCGACAATCAAGGGCTTTCTGGCACCGCTTCTGTCGAACCAACGGCCGCTGAAGATACTCGTAACGTTGGCCATCATCATGTAGAGGGAGAAAATCCACGAGATGGTGACTGGGTTGCTGTCCTTCAGCTCATGGGTAGTGAGTCGCTGCAGCAATGGTCCGACAGCGTTCGAGAGACCCCAGCAGGGGATGAACCCGACAAAGGAGCCAAACACAACGAGCCACGCGCGTCTCTTGAATGCAGAGTCCGATGGGTACTCGATGCCATCATCGTCGAACGGATCGACCTCGGCTTCCTCGGTGGTTTCGTTCGTCTCTTCAACGGCATTCTCGGCGGCTTCTTCGATACTCTTCCCGGACTTGAACCCGCTCGTACTGATGGCCTGATGCTCCTTGGATGGATCTCGGATAGAACGGAGCTGGCTGGTACCTTGATCTGGAACAGGTGCAGCGCGGGAGTAAGATCTCGAACTTCTGGCACTTCTGATGCTGTCGCCGCCGCCACCGCTGCTGCTGCCGCTGTGACTAGCAGAAGAGTACGAGCTCAGCTCGATTGGTGACGGAGTGATCTGGAGTGACATGCTGAAGAAAGAGAATCTCTTCCGAAGGTGAAAACCTGCAGGTTTTAATCGGTCCCGCTCTTAGCACTATTGCCCAATCGGGAATGACGAAGAAATATTCTTCCCGAGCGGCAAAATGCACACGATTGAGGGCCAATACCGTAGATGCGCATGAATCAAGGAAGATCGAACGTTCCAGAATGACAGGGTAATAGATGGGTAAAGATCAGAATATGTGCTTACTTGTGAATGAGATGTGCTCCTGTAGGTGAAAACGACAGATCACGTAGCGTTAAACTACATTGTGGTTCTCTCTTACAGTTGACGGCTCTACACAAAAAATCAATGAAACAAACCAGAAAAAAGAGGAACCACATTTGCAAAATGTAACATTACCTAGTGGCTAAACCAAGTTTACCACATCCGTTAGTCCTTGTATTAGATTAGATGTACATGTACAGGTATGACTAGAGGCACACTCTGGCCATAACTGCGGTGAACTAGGTGACTCATGTAGTAGCCTACCACAAATTTGTAGACGTGGGTTACCGGATCGGGGTAGTTGGGGAGGGGGGAAAAATATCTCGGAGGTGAGGTGAGGTGAGGTGAGGTGAGGGTGCGTTTATATCTTTCTTTAAGGCTTGCAACGGCCAGTGAATCTAGGGTACAGACTGCAGTCACGGACGGTGTATCTGCCAGTGATCCAGCAGAGAATACGTTCGAGGCCAACACCGTATCCTCCGTGAGGAGAGGTACCGTAGACACGCTGGTCGGTGAACCAGTAGTAGGCGTCGGCGTTGATTCCCTCACGCTTGAAGCCCTCGAGGAGCTCGTCCTTGTCCCAGATTCTCATCGAGCCTCCGGTGATCTCACCGACGGTAGGCATCAGGAGGTCGACGGACTCGGTGACACGTGGGTCGTCCTTACACTTCTGCATGTAGAAGGACTTGATCTCGACAGGGAATCTGGTCAGCAGGATTGGGACTCCGATGGTGTCGGTCATCTTTCTCTCGGCGGCCTCGGCGATGTCGTCACCGAACTTGAATGGCTCACCGTCCTCGTTTGGAACGCCGTTGTCGTTCAGCCAGTCCAGGGCCTCAACGTACTGCATTCTCTTGAATGGGGACTTTGGAGTGACAAAGCCAGGGTTCAGCTGCTTGATGAGAGGACCAGAAACTGGGTCCTCGACGACGGCACTGACGGCAGTGACGATGAGCTTCTCGAGGTGGTCGAGCAGATCCTCGAAAGTGAGGAAGGCAAGCTCGGCCTCGACGTGGGTGTACTCGCTGAGGTGTCTTCTAGTGTGGGACTTCTCGGCTCTGAAGGACTCCTGGATGCAGTAGACGTCGCCGAGGGCAGGCAGACAGGTCTCGAGGTAGAGCTGAGAGGACTGCGTCAGGTAGGCCTCCTCACCGTAGTAGTCGAGCTTAAACAGGGTCGAGCCACCCTCGACCTGGGTCTGCACCATGGCAGGCGGAGTCACCTCGGTGATGGACTCGGTGTCGTAGAAGCTGCGCAGGGCGGCCAGGAGTCTCGCCCTGACCTTCATCACGGCCGAAAGGGTCTCTCCTCTGAGGGCAAGGTGTCTGCGGTCAAAGAGGATGTTTGGGTCGGTATCCTCCTGGACCTTGTTGGAGAAGGACTCCTTGCCGGCTGGGGCCAGGCCGATCACCTCGTAGTAGTCGGCAGTGAGCTCGACGCCGCCTGGGGCAGACTTGCCCTCTGGCAGCTTGCTGATGGTACCGAACATGGAGACGGTCGACTCGACGGTGAGAGTCAGCGTCTGGTATGCGTTGGCGAGGTCGCCGCTGAGGACGCACTGGAGGAAGCCGGTGCCGTCTCTCAGGATGATGAAAGAGCGGCCCTTCTGGGTTCTCAGTCTGTGAACCCAGCCTTGGACCTCGACACGGCTGCCGACGCTCTTGGCGATGTCCTTGATCTTGATGCGCTCAGCCTTTGGCAGCGACTTGTCCTCCTTGACGTCGATCTTCATGGCGGCGAGCAGCTTGGCGTTGTCCGCGTCCTCCTTGGCGGCGGCCTCCTCAGCAAGCTTCTTCTTCTTGTCAGCCTTCTTCTGCAGGCCGGCGGCGCCCTTCTTGGCCTTCTTCAAGGCGCTGGCGCTAATCTCAAAGTAACCTTTCTTGTCCTCCTCGGTGCGGAAGGTGAACAACTTAGCGTCCGGGTGCTCAAAAAGAGCGTAGGCAGGCGTCTTGTATGGTGCCTGCTTGGATCCGATCGTCTCGTATCCGTCGATGCCAGCGTCGGCATCGATGTAAATCTCACTGGCTTGACTCATCTTGGATGGAAAGAAATACAGTGGTGATAATGGGCTGAAAAAAAAACTCGACATCGAAACGCTGCTTAAAATTTGTCACCGGTGAGCTCCGCTAAAACACTTTTTTTTTTTCCGCCGAGACCCTTTAGATCGCCGACGGCAGGGCAGAAGGTCAGTTGACTGAAAGATAGAGCGGCCTGGCTAGGGGGGCCTGGAATCTTTTTCCCCCTCTGTAATCCTCCCTGTAATTTTTCACCGAGATCTCGCTCAGTTTAGTAAGCTGCGAAAATTGCTACGCCTACCCCACACTTTATAATCATAGGTCATTGTCGAATGGATAAACCGGATTCTTCTAAGACATTATCGCCGATGTTCAGTGCCTCCCGAAGACTCAACCAAGTTTGCCACCATCTGCGTAATTCCAAGCGGTACATTTCCATGGAGTCTGCCCCGAAGACCTCCACCTTCACTGCCCGGCTCAAGCCGGACCCCGAGGTCCCCACTGTGGCCGTTGCCAAAGATCCAGAGACGCCGCCGCAGCTGCTACACTCGGCGCGCATCCTGAAGGGCGGTGCGTTCACCTGGACTGCTCCTGAAGTCAGGAAGAAGTACGAGTTCCTCACGTCGTCTCCTCGCGCCCTTGCCGATCTCGGCCTCGACCCCGTCGAGGAGCCTAAGAAGGAGTGGTTTCGGAAGGTCGTCAGCGGCCAGCATGTCGTCGAGGAGCCGTACCCGTACGCACAGGCGTACGGCGGCTACCAGTTCGGTGAGTTCGCTGGCCAGCTTGGTGATGGCCGCGTCGTTAACCTGTTTGAGATGACCAACCCAGAGACCGGCAAGAGGTACGAGATTCAGCTCAAGGGCAGCGGCAAGACACCGTTCTCGCGGTTCGCCGACGGCAAGGCCGTAATGCGTTCAAGCATCAGAGAGTTCATTGCCTCTGAGTCTCTCAACGCCATTGGAATCCCCTCGACGAGAGCACTTTCCATCACTGCCCTGCCCAAAACTTTCGCACAGAGAAGCGGAGCCGAGAAGTGCGCCATTGTCGCTCGGATGGCCCCCACCTGGGTGCGCATCGGCACCTTTGACCTCTACAAGATGCGCGGCGACAGAGACGGCCTGATAGACCTGACCAACTACGTCATCGACGAGGTGTTCAAAGGTGAGAGCCAGCTGCTCGCCGACGACAAGAAGTTGATCTACAACGAGCCCAAGTTCCAGGACCTCGGAGAGCTCACCAAGTACCAGAAAGTGTTCCTCGAGATCATTGCCCGCAACGCCCGGTCCGTCGCATACTGGCAGGCCTACGGCTTCCTGAACGGTGTTCTCAATACCGACAACACCTCGGTGCTGGGGCTTGCCATGGACTTTGGCCCGTACTCGTTCATGGACTACTTCAACCCTGACTACACGCCGAACCACGACGACCACCAGAACCGGTACAGCTTCCGCAACATGCCGTCTGCGATCTGGTTCAACATGATCAAGCTCGCCGAGGACATGGCCGAGCTCATTGGTGCCTCTCCAGAGCTGCTCCAGGACAAGACGTTCCAGGAGCACGGACTCAAGGCCGAGTGGATTGACGATGTTACGAAGCGTGCTCAAGAGGTCATTGCCGCCGGAGGTGACATCTACGAGAGAATCTATATCGACCGGTACATGAACTCTATCTGTGCACGTCTGGGAATTACCCCAAGAAAGGCCGACTCCCATCAAATCCTGGCGCTCCTGTTCGAGGTGCTTCAGTTCACCAAGATCGACTACAACAAGTTCTTTGTGACCTTGCAGGAGCTGCCGATCCGTGACGAGTCGTTGTCTATCGATGAGGCCGCTGAGAGGTTCATTCCGGTTAACTTTAAGGAGGACGAGTTCACCGAGTTCACCAAGGAGGCCGTCCTCAAACAGATCAAGGCCTTACTGACCCTGTTTAAGGCCAGAGTCGAGGACGAGAACCTGACCGACGCCGACCGTCTCCAGCGTGCCAGACCATATAATCCGCTCTTTGTTCCACACAACTGGGCCTTGGACGACGTCATCGACTACACTGCCGACAACGACAACGACACGCTCTACCTGAACAAGCTGCTCAAGATGGCCACCAACCCGTACGACAAGTCGAAGTGGGGAGACGAGGCCAAGGAGCTCGAAGAGAAGTGGACTACGGCTCCTGGTGTTGACATTGAGATGGGCCAGTGCAGCTGTTCTAGTTAACCTTTTTTTGATGAACTTTCCTACAATAGATATGATCAGCCGTCGTGCGAGCTCTAAAAAGACAGTGAAAAAGAATAAAAAATAAAAATTACGTAGTTCGGCTGAGCTCGCGCAGAACCCTGCATGAGGGGGCAGAACTGTTGAACTGGGCATTCTGATCAAGATCGTTCAGGGTGTGTTCTGCTACTTGGAGGGGTATAAGTATGGGCGGCGCGTAGTATACAATATTATGGTTCTGTATCAAGTCAACATCAAATAATGAAGTGGAACTTCTTCCACAAGAAATCTCCCGAATCCGAACCATCCTCCGCCTCCATTTGGGACAGCAACCCGGGCTCTGCCTCCTCGGTGTACACCGCAGACACCGTCGCCACATACTCGTCCATATACTTCCAGGCCTATATGGATGAACTATACTGGCGAGAACAGGAGGAAAGGGACTACTACGATCCTTCGCCCATGAGCGGCACTCCTAGCATCGGAACTCCGGACACGTCCTCGAGCATCTACGGCTCAGGAGGCAGTTTGAGCTATTCGTCGGAGGACTCGGCGCCAGACATGGTGAGGTACACGGGCGACCCGAACAACGAGAACCTATGGATCATGCAGTACTGAAATACAGCTTCTTTCACTATACAACAATTTAGTTGAGTCTCTTGAGGAACTCAGCAAACTCAGAGCCCTGCTGGGTGGCCAGCTTGAGCTCGAGTGGAGTTGGAACTCTAGAGCCGTCGGCGCCAGCGATGGTACCAGCACCCCATGGGGAGCCGCCGTGGACCTCGGAGATGTTGGTCAGATCGTCAAAGTGCTTGGCGTAACCGAATGGGACGTAAACCATCGAGAGGTGGGCCCAAGTAGACAGCGAGTTCATGATGGTGGACTCATTACCGCCACCGGTACCGGTGGAGGTAAATACACCACATGGCTTGTGCTTGAGAGCACCAGAGGCCCAGAGGCCACCCATTCTGTCGATGAAGGCCTTCCACTGGCCTGGGAAGCAGCCGAATCTGGTTGGGATTCCAAAGACGAAAGCATCGTACTCCTTCATAACGTCGACGGTGGCAGTCTTGTAGTCTGGCTTTGGAGCAGCGTGCATGAGCTTGAGCACGTTGTCAGGAAGAGTCTCCTCGACCTGGAAGATCTCAACGTCGACACCCTGAGAAGCGACACCGCTCTTAACGGCCTCGGCCATCTTGCCGATGTGGCCGTAGAGAGTGTAGATGATAACAGCGACCTTCTTGCTAGACATGTTTAGTTAATTGATGTGTTCGATTGAAACAATTAACCAAAGAACGGCAGCACCTCGGGGGTCAGGGGCCCTTTATATACAGTCCCCCCCCCCCCTAGAGGTGCATCTGCAAAGTCCGGGACTGGCTGTTATTACTTCCCATCTCAATTATCGTACGCTCGTCAAAGCAGTACTGATCGTGACCTGCATGACTCAGGCTGACTCAGCCCTGGTATTCGGATTTACACGGTGCAGGAAACTCTGCAGAGTTAGCTACTTAATATATTATGTGCACTCTAGTTCAGCACACACTTCTCCTCGAACAACGCTACAATTTCCTCGAACAACGCTACACTTTCCTCGATAGCACCACGCAGCAATACGGCCCAATCGGCCGATCCCACAAAGGAAATATAGGACGGTTCCCACATTCCGACACCGCAAACAAGACGCAGCCAATTGAGCAATTGGGAGCAGACCTGCAGGGGCCGACGGAACAGCACGGCAATATCTAGAGCAACAGCAATTATTTTTCTCCCGAATCGCGGTTACGACATCGAGCCCCCCTTGATTGGCC